>JAAMPD010000018.1:0-141031 GCA_025266255.1 Trissolcus basalis
GGTCTAGTTCTTCTTAGTTTTTTTTTTTTTTTGTTATTTAAATTCGTTATTTTCGTGTTGATTATTTTTTCCGCTAGAGTTCATCATTGTATTCCCAAGTTGGCAATGTTTGTTTATCGCAGACATAAACGCGAGTAACAAGCATTGCCCCTTTGCCGAATTAATTTCTCTTCTCGACTGAGGTCCCTTATTCTACAAGCGACCGCACCTACATCTGAAATTCACGCACTCTCGTACAGCGCGCAACGTTTAGCCCGACACGTGCCACCAACGTGAGACACGACGTTGCTCTCAGAAATACACTCGGTCGGGACCAAAACGTGTGCAAGAAAAATGTACTGTTCGTTTATGTGAGCTGTACTTATATGGCGCGCAACGGCGACATATATAACAGAGAAAGGAGTCATCAAGGTTTCAGTTTTGCGTAACTGTTACGCAGACTACAAACAAAAATGGGAGATAGACAAGGACCGAGAAAAAGGAGGCAGAGTTGGTAAATAAGCTCTGTCAGAGGTACTAAGAGGGTCCGTTCCATTACGCGAGCAGCCGTGGTAGTTAGTTCGTGGAGTGTTTTATTGCAGGGTAATTTGGATAACACATCAAAAGATAATAGAGCGACATGCTCTGGGGGTAGCGTGTGGTAAAAAAAGTAAACACCGTTGCTCACCAATGAGTTTACTTTGCCGGAATTGAATGGTTTTATGCGCACCGCTATTTGGCGTTCACGACTTTTGCGTAACAAATTACGGGAAAATAATTAGACGTCATAATCAAATTTCAAGTTTCAATTAATTCGAGACATTTTGATGACTGTATTTTTCTCATGTTTGTTTTCTTTTATTCCACGGTTCCTTTTATGACAAGAAATTTTATTCGAATCGATATACGTGCGATGACATTTAACTTGAACTTTTTTTTTCTCTCTGACGAAGCGATCAAAGTATTCACAGTCGGTTGGACGCGAACGTTTGCCCGATAAAGAAAAATTAACAAGCGAGTGACGACAATACGAACTATTAAGGTCATACTGAGAAAAATCGCGTCAGTTGTATCGCAAAAATGGTGTCAACCTAAAATCATTATAGGACGCATTGATATTCCAATTCTCCGACGATCTCGTCATTTTGTAACTTGTACAATAAATTCCTCGGGAAAAAAATCTCTTTGTTAATGTAAACGAACTGATGCAGTTCGGATCGTGTGGATATTGTCTTATTACATAATGATAAATTACCGGCGACACACTTTCGCGAGGATCGTGGTCTCCCTCCGATCGAACCTCGCAAGCTGGAAATTGTAATTTTGTTCTACTTTTTGTCAATTCCGTACTGTAATTAAACGAAAAAGAAAAAAATGTTACGATGAAATTGGTCGTATTCATGAAAATGCACATATCAAATTAAAATAAACTCGTGTTAGCAAACTTTCTACCACTCTGCCTTGGTCGCTGATCTTAAAATTGAGATCTCAATGATGGTATTTTATAACTTTTTGTATTGGTAACGAGATCGACCTCCATGAATATTATGCGGCATCTGTTTCAACAAGTGATTTCATAAATAAATTCAACAAGTATTGAAAGGGCATTAAAACTTTTATAACGAAATGCTATCCCTTTCATTTTAAACTTGTTTCAACTGTTTTTCAATATTTTCGTAAGTTCGGTAGAACAGATTAAATACCTAATTGTTACTATTTATAGAGATTTAATTTGAACAAAAAATTTTTTGAATAGGAATTACATATCGAATGAAATACACAAGAGAACCATTTATCGTGCGATGATCGTTAGTGTCGAACAAATCGGATTCGTAAAAACGCCGTCGCTTCTGGTTGGCGAAGATGACAAATAAATCTGCAAATCAGTATTTCAGACGATTCATAATAACTCGAGAGCGGACAAAAGACGCCCGGCTCCTGGATATTTGTATTCGTTGATAAACGGCGAAATTTGACAAGCAACAGCAATTACAGAACAGATCGCAACAATTTGTTTGGACCTGCGCGACTCCTCTGCCCGGGCTGATATATTCGACTGGAGGCATAAAAGAACATTCGTGCGATTAATCAAAGTTCCTCGCTCGTCTCACTTATGAATATTGAATACATCAGTGTGTTACATCCGCTCGGTGCGCGAAATCAGCTTAACATGCTTTTTACGCTTTATGAAGCACAACTAAATAACTTTCAACTCAATTTCCGAACGTTTAGCCAACGGACCCGATCGCATAATCCACTCTCTTTGTGCATCACACTTACTGACTTCCGATTAAATCAGCACTGATAGGTTTTCATTTTTACAAGGCCGTTCATTAGCAACCCTTTGTCATCGCCGAAGTCGAAGGCCTTCTTAGACTGCGACGCTTGTCAACGTCGTGCAACGTGCCTGCTTCATTAAATGCAAATTCATTTTTTACCAGTGCAATCAAATTGATTCAATGTTTTATGAAACATTCATTCCTCCAATATCCATTTCGCTAATAAGATTTAGGCAGAAGAGCCACGAGACTAATTTGTGTTTTTTTTCTCTACTCTTTATCTACTTTTTGCTCGTTTTGTTTTTGATTTATGATACATAAAAATGGGATAATTGATCGGTAGGATGGAAAAGAAACGTCATGTATATAGCTGTTCATTTATTCGAACAACCAGTCTCGAACTAAAACCAATTCAATCAAAACATTTTCTCCTCTCGCAACATTTCGTCCGAATCAATCAGTCGGCCGAATAAAAGATACGCAAGTTGAACCGTTTACGAAACTACTTGGAGTCCCCGGACAATAATAAGGGCAGGATCGCGCGCGCGGTTCCGCGACATTTTATCCGACCGCCGCACCCGTTCGCAATGGGTTTTGTTGCCGAGAAAGTTTGCGAAATCAATAAGAAGCCGTCGTTACCCCCGATGAGGAACAATCAAAGCCAAACTTCACCATCACTTAATTGGAATAATAAATATATTACCCTGATACCGACTGTCGTCTAACAGCCATCGATCTTCGGAGCACCGAGTACTACAGATATAGCAGCCTTGGTGAAAATATCTAATAGCGAGACGCCGCATCGATGATTCTAGGAAGAGATCGTTTTGATTGAACGCTTTTGCGAATATCGAACTTCAATTAAGCTGATGCTCGGATTCGAAGCAATTTAGTGTTTTAAGATATATAATTCCCGGAAAGTTCCAACCAAAGTTTAATTAATTAAGACTGTGAACGAAGAAATTGTACACGTTACTATCCGTTTTTTATCTTTATAAAAATAACGCGAGGAGAAATATAATGTTGTAACAGCAGCAATTTCTGGAAAATTAAATATAAAAGGTCGACGCCGATATTATGCGCCGGAGCGAAATTGTTGTAAATGCGCAAACCGAAATTCCCTGCTGAATTAACAGGAGTTTATGTAAACAGAACAGGAGAGTCTTGTTGATATTGTGCAAACAAATGTTTCTGTTTTTTCTTTCTTTTCTTTTTTTTTTTTTGTTCATGAATGGTATTTCCTTCGGTGAGAGATTGACAGGAAGAAAAATTTGGCTCGTGCAGAGAAAGCATTTTGTCAATAAAAGGATCGAGCGCGTTATTATCACAACGCACGAGTTTGGATGTCGAATTTATTTGATGTCATTAATGCCCCATATGTCCCTGACTGTTACGCCTTTATATGGACACGTTTGATGTCGGACAATTTACTTTCGCGCATCATGCCACGGCACTTGGCGTTTTCAATATGTAAAATTTCAAGCGACCGGATCGCCCGATGACTCAGTGCAATAATTATTTATTGAAGTATAATCTTCCTGGTTTATGACACTGATAGATATAAATTTTGTTTCACTGCGGAGTTCTTGCGTCGTATTGATTGCCGATGTAATAAAATGCAAATCACATGAGAGCATTCAATTACGATCATCCAGTCGTACAGAGGATAAAGGGTGGATTCCGATCGGACGAAAACACCTGCCAGTCGTGGGGCACGTCCCTTTGTGCCGTTTCAATAATTCTAGCTGAATTTATGCAGCCGGATTGCCGAACCAATGTAAGATGATGTTTTTTGTTCGATAATGTCGCTCAGTGTTTGACTGACGGGTAAAAATATATGTGCCGAAACTCGGTGTCCCGTTACCTTCCGTGTCAAATGCAAGTAATTTTTTTTGTCTTGATTATCAAAAACAGAATGGGGTGCACCAAGATGAGATCCAAAGTGACACCAACACGTGCAAACGTTTACAATGTTTTCACTGCTCTGTCAGTCTACAAAATGAAAAATTTTTTGTTTAAAAATTTAATTTATCGTTGTTTCTTTCGTTTTTATATTGTCGCTCACTTGTTAATATACGATACGGTTTCCCGTCAACGTTAGGTTTGTTACAATGACTTATAATACGATAATAAAATTATAGATCGGTTTGGTATCCTCCGAGAGCCGAACCGCAGATTCATTACCGCTAACAACTGTTACGACTAACACTAAACTTTTATATCGGAGTATTCATAAAAGTTGCGAAATTATGCTTTGCTTTTGTTGTAAATGTACCGGGGCCTATCACAACGCGACTGAATGTCGTGCTCCGTAGCCGGAATAGAAATTTGGCTTGCCGCGATCATAAATATTGAAAAGCTCTTATAAACTTGACACTACACAATGTCGGAGCAATTACCTGTAAATATTCACAGAAACTGCCGCGCTGTGTGCAACCGTAAAAATTCACCATAAAACGGCCTGGCGTTCGAGGTTATAATAATGCAATGATTTTTGCGATTATTTGCGACATTTCAAAGCGACCCCAAAGTTTGTTGAACCTCACACGGGTAACCCCAGAATAGAATCGTTAAACAGACTGCGTTCCAAATGTGATAGGTAACGCGTCATATTTGCAGCATTTAGGATCGGATGAAAAAAAATATGAACACAATGATCGCACCCGTGACGCGGGAGCGGTACAATATGAAGTCGTACCGCATCCCCTTTTTTTGCTGTTAGCCGTGGGGCTGAAGGGATGGACACTTGGACTTGAAAGGGCACCAGCGTTTAACCATATGTCACAAAATATATTAGCGCGAATATTACGTCTAAATGCGTCTACAATATTTTTGCATGTGTCTGAAGTAATTATGGGTCTTTCGCCTCGACGGGATGTTTTTCCAACCTTTCCAGGACTGCAATTTTGTTATTAGATGAGGGTGAAAGTGTGAGGCGGGCGTAAATTGTAATTATTTATCCCGAGGCTGCACGTCTGTTTTTATTTCGAACGCCACCTCGATATTTCAGAAGATTATTAAAAATTTTAAGTTACTTAACTCAGTTTTCAGGGAAAAATTGTAATTTGGGTCGTAAAAAAAAGTTACAGCACACGAAGGCGAGATGCAAATGAGTAACTCGATCGAGAGAAATGGATTAAAATTTATTTCAACTCTACTTCTTCTTTTTTTTAATCATTTTTCTTAATAAGATCCTAAAAAGTTTTTGAGAATATTTTTGATAGCACCATAAATGTAGTGAGGAATAACTCGCAGAATTGATTTATCTTTGATATAAAAATTTTTTTTATAGCTCCTTGACCTATTATTAAAATAGATTCCTTTGCGGCGAGGAAGTTCTTCGTTTTCATAATGACGATGAAAAAAATTTGTCTGCGGCTTCCAAAGTGATCTATCCGCCATCAGACGAATTATTGTTTGAACAATATTTAAAAAGGTCCGATGTGCGAGAATGCAATTTCTCTCAAACTATTTCTTCAAAGAGATATACTCGTGTAATTTAGTATTATGTGTTCTGTCTCGAGCGTATAAGAAAACCGCAGGAGCATGAACTTTGACAATATGGAATTTGCAGCTTTGTTCAACGCAAAATCTCAATCTCGCCTAACGAGTCGGCGTAATTTGTAACAGTCGTAAGGCCTGCGAAACGATAATGAGATTGTGGTACATGGGAAACCGTGGCAACTCTCTCCTCGCGCGTCGATCGTAAAACCATTATTTATAGCCATTTTTCCCGCGTTGTCTTTGCCGGCGTAAAGACTTGCAAAATATTGCAAGAAACATTGGAAAGCCATCGGCTTATGACTGTGACCTTTACCTTTACGGCAAATGAACTCTTGAATTATTTATACCTGCGCCCGGTAAACAGACATCATATCCCGGATGATCGAACGCCTGAGAGCAGTCGCTCAGTTTGTTTCTTTTTTTTGCGTCCTTTTTTGTAGACGCCTTTTTTTCGACCAGAAGCAGCTGATAAAAAATGCCGACTAGCTTATATGCTCGCTTGTTTTTAATCGCTACTCCGCTAAGTGAAAAATTACGAGCGATTCATTCTCGTGATTAATTCGAGTCGGCTAGTGATTTCCCTGATTGATTAGGGTGTACATGTGTTACTAGGCCGGTTCTCGTCCACGAAATAACAGGTAGGCGAATGATGACATCGTTATGCGATTTGGTCGCCGGACTACGATCCATCATTACATCGTTACTCGGGCACATGCAATGTTTTGAATTGCGCAGTCTTCATCATTGGGCCATTGTCAAGATGACGGCATCTTCCCGACGAATTCGGCACGACTGAATTGCAAACAACCCCTATCGAAATTGATGGATCCTCCTTTTCCAAAAGAGCCATTCGTTCAAGATTTATAAATTCCTGATCCTTTGATACGTATCGTCTCCTCTCTATTTCTTTATTAAAATTAAACCCGACCTTGATCCCGTATCACTCACCTCTTGAGAGAGAAAAAAAGCCGGGGATATTACGGACGGGATCCAGCTTGAATTATAATATTCGATTAAGATTCGGAATTCAAATTCAGTACGGACGCAAGGGTCTTCGCGGTAATTAATTAAAAGCTACGAAATTATGCACGCGAATCCTTGCCATATTAGTCGTCGAGTCCAATCTCGTGTTCAATGGAATTACCGAGAATTTTTTACGTCACCACGAACTTCAGACGATGGTGGTTTTTTGCAATCCCGGTATAACAAATTGATGACAATTTGTATTAAACTCTGTCGTATATTCTGGACAACTTTATACAATTTTTTTCCGGCGTCTACTGGAGTGCAAAAGAAAATGGAAGATAAAAAATACATTCCATCGGTCGGGTCCGTCTTTATTTTTACGTTTACGTTTGTCTGTTCACGACTGGCATTATATATAATAGCTATAGAAACTGTAACAAAACTCGAAGTCTGCTAATTGTTACAAGCTTCGAAACTCCCGTAATCTTTCAAAGAACTGTGTGGAATCTGCGAATTTGTATTCCCCAAGTTTTGCTCGGATACAATTGCTGGGCTGAACAACGCTAACTGAAGTGGTGAGATGAACGAAAAACGTTAGCTCGAAACGGAAAGACGTTTCTAAACAAAAGCTTGCGCGAGGCGAATGCGGTGAGTGCACTTATACACCGCTGCTAATACGGAAAGGAAAAGGTTCTCTCACAGTGGTGTCAGCGCATCGAGCCGTTCACACGCCGGGAAAGCTTAATTACAACGCAGCCAGAATGTAGAGCTCAGCGAACACGTTTGTTTCTCTCTTTCGTCTCCGACTCCCCATTGACCGTTCATTATTTCTTCCATGCAAGCATCCCTTCGCGACAAGACGCTGGCCCTTGTCGAACCGCCAACAAGCACCTTTCAGCCCCATCGGCAACTCCACCAGCCCATTAGCGGCACACGCTTTTTTTCTACCAAGGGCGGCTGCTACAAGCCAGTAAGCGTGGACCGTTTCCACCAAATCACTCTCCAATGGCTTTCGGCTACGCCTGTAGTTACGCGCCCTAACCTTCTCCTCCCTCTTGTCGCATCAGCTACTGTGTAATTCCATTAGAAACCTTAACGCCGATTGGCAGTTGATAACATACGCAAATCTCCTTCCAAGTTGCATCTTCCCAAGTAAAGTCTGAAAGAACTAAAATTGATATCAGCTTTAGAATATTAATGACTTTGGTAACAATCAAGTAATATCGTTTTACATTTTTAAATTACACTGCTAAAAATAATTTGAAAATGATTTTTAAAAAATTATTTGCTAATAAATTTTTCTTTAGACACTTTTTGAAAATTTATTGATCTTTTTCATATAATAAAATAGAAGAGAAATTTGAAAGTTATTTTTTTAATTTTTTGAAACATTATTTTTTGTAGTGTTACAAGGAATCAAAGATTTCGGTTTTTCCATTTTAATATTTACAGGTTCATTCACTTCATTTTTGGATAAAATTATTTTAATTAATATATATCTAAATTTATGAAATGAAATCTGTCAATATCAGAGAAAATTTGTTAAATATTCAATCCCCTGAATGAAAAATGAAAAAAGTATTTGATTATTACTGGTAACAACATGAATAATGAAAAGGATGTTAGATTCGATGTCATTTTCTTAAAATAATGGCAATTTTCTTAAAAAATATCTTTAAATAAAAGAGTCCTAAAACTTAATCGAATCATAGGTTTCCGGGAACTTTAAAGACTATCCTACCGCACCGTCTGCCACAAATACATATAATTTGGTCCGAGAGAAATTCATTAGGCGTGTCCTTTCGTTGAGCAATCGGTCATTTAATGAAACAATTCTTAATGTCTTGTATTTCCGACAAAGGCGGGTCAGATTATAATGACCAGGTTGAAATTTGGAAACAACATAAAGTCGCAATAAACTGCCAATCATAATTAGGAGCGGATTAAGACAGAGAGAATGTGCGGCAGAGCCAGACCGACGAATCCCTACGGGAAACATGGGCAACATCCGTGTGTTATGTCGAACGATCGTATTGTGGTAGTAAAACAAATCAGCGTAGACAGTTTGATTTAAATGGAAATAGAAGTCGCGCTTTCTTGTACAATAATGATCACTTTATTGCTAATATTTGGTTTTGGTGAAATTCACGGAACCAATTGACCGGTCAAATTGAATACGATTTTAAATGGCATTCTGAAATGTTCCCTCGAACATGAAAAATCAAAACAGGACAATGTTTTTGAATTTATTTGACTTATTTATCTCCAACTAGTTAACATTTTTGACACCTGTAGATGAACCTTATTATAATTATTGATCGCTTCAAATTTTGAAATATCAAATGATACCACGTTTTACCACAATTGAATAGACCGCGAATAAAACATTTAAAGGTAAACGCGTCGTGACAAATAAAGTGTTAATGTGTATTGGCACGTTAGTCGCTTGGAGGCGGATCGGGAAATCAAACCGTTTGTCGGTGTAAAAACAGCTTGCTTTTTAAACATTTTCTGTTTAACGTGCCAGGTCTTGGGGACAGGGGGAGGGAGGTAGACGGATGAGAAAAAGAAAAATCTCAAAGTCACCGCGCGCAATTCGAACGACGGAAGGCGCGGCTGTCCTATCGGAAATGTTTATCCACGGTGGCGCGCGGGATTTGGAATGCTGCCACTTACTCTACATACGTGAACCGAAGCGCTAAGCACCCCGCTCGAATTTCGCAGCGCGCTCCGACGATTTACACTCAGATTGCATTACTCGAACTTAAACAAGCTTGCCACGAATACCGGAATATTATTTATTCGCGACCCTTCACGCTCGCACGTAATCGCGCCTCCTGAAAATCCAGCTGTACTGACTTTTTTTTCCGCTCGACTCAGACTTTATTTTAAATCCATCGCTCGTATTTTATTCGTTCTCAAATGATGCTCGACTTAGCTCCTAAATCCGCGGATCTCGGCTTTCTTTTTTCTTTTTTTTTTTTTTCAATGCTGAACATTTTCATCGTGTGCGATATACGATTTCTGTAAAGCAAAATTGATTAACCTTATTAATTACTGAACTTTTAATATCATTGTTTGATGTTTTTTTTATGATTGAATGGATTTAATTTTCAAACAAAAGAAATATCTATTGGAATGAAATTATGAAATTCATGATGTTAGTTGATGGATATAATTTTTGACGGAAATATTTGAATAATTTGGTGAAACTTTTTAACTGAAAGAGTATTACCGTGATAGAATATTTAGAAAACCTAACTAAATTTAAACTATTATTTCAAGTATAAAAATATCTGCATTTCCAAACGTAGCTGATAAAGTATATTTTTACAGTGCTCAATTATGAATATCTTTGAAAATTGGGAAACTGGGTTAAATTGAAAGTTCACATTATTGAAATTAAATTATCACATAATATCGTTCAAAAATTGATTTCATACGCGGATTTATGAAACATTACCTTGTAATGTACCGGTTAACGTTGGCAATACACTTTAATCAAAAATTGATACCAAAAAAAAAATTTTTTTTTAATTTTTTCGAAAAAAAATTGTACTTGAAACATTGATCAGGGAATGAAAAATATTGACTTTGGAACTGCAAAAGCTAATATTGAAATTACCGTGTTAATATCTTATACGAAAAACATATATTTATTTTGAGATCCCTTTTTAACTGCAGTCTGTGTGATTTATTTCGATCTCGTTCCAACAGCTCTTTTCTCTACCACAAATACGGCTCTTGGAATTCAATCTTTCTCTTAATGTAAACATTATACCATTATTCAAATTTCCTCGATAAACTTTGTCGATATCAAACTTTTAATTCGATCCGATCATACAATTTCGCCAGGGATGAATTTAAGTACAGAATTAAATTTAGATGATATAATCGTAAACTTACTCAATTTTATGTCACTTCCATCAAACTCATGAGATGGATGATTGTTTAGTAATGCATCAGATTCCGTCCATCGATGAACAGATAATGCGCAGGTGGGAATGCTTTTGGAATATGGCCTAACCATATTCCAAATAGCCCGCATTATCCCCGAACCTATAGGGCCATATTCCGAGCTTCGAATCAGCCCCCACACTCCATATGACACAGCGGAATTAAATAATTCAACTTGGACTTCCGTGTTGTGCCTTCCGTCGTTGGTAAGAAAAACCGCAGCTGCAATAAAAAATACAACAATTTTATTTGCGAGTTGTGTATAATGAAAGATTGTACGCGCCGGACAAATCCAAATGCGACGGACTCTCGTGCGACGTAATGCCGTATTTATGGTCGCGAGCAAGTCACTACATTACGATCCGCTCGTGCCACGCATGCTGGACTACCGAATGT
This sequence comes from Trissolcus basalis, assembly GCA_025266255.1. NCBI lineage: Eukaryota > Metazoa > Arthropoda > Insecta > Hymenoptera > Scelionidae > Trissolcus > Trissolcus basalis. The sequence continues at coordinate 11,082 of JAAMPD010000018.1, forward strand.
AGTCCTGTAATATCGAATTAGATACACGACGGATATTCGAGTAAGCCATAGGATTAATCTCAAGAAACGACATTATAGGACTCGAATAATTTATGATTAGCGGGAAATATCGTTGCGAGACCGGAGAGAATCGTGATCCAGATATCGGAATTTCGTGAGCCAACTATCAATTGTTCAAGCGGGCTCCTGGATTTGCATCAAACATTTGTTTCCAATTCCGATTGGTATACCACCAAATTTTTCCTATCCCTCCCCCCCCCCCCAAATGCAATTGTATTATTCAGCTTTCTATACAAAATGTTTTTACCCGTGGACATTGTTCATTGAGGCGGATTCAAAAAACGTATTTATTTACGATTCACGGTTGCGCTTTAGCGAATAAATATTTCAGGGCTCAATGATGTATGCTTTGGACGCGACAGTAAAATTAGGAACGAACTTGTCGAACTAGTCGTTTTGGATTATACTGTCGAAATGAAATTCTTTCATTTAAAATTTAATGAGCGAATTTATAACTAATTACAAAGTGCATTAGGAAATTTGTGCGCTGGTGGAAACGTCATTAATTATGATGCATGTTTATAATGTCCTTGTGCAATCAAAATCTGAACCAAATTTAGAAATTTAACAAAAAATGTTCGTGCCCAGAAACTATAAATGTCTGATTTTTCTTAGAAAATCAGCCAAACATGAAATTTTGAAGTCGAAAATTGTTGTGGCAAAGTTCTATTTCTATTTTTATTAATGTTCTATTTCAAAACACCAGAAAACATCACAAAATTCAAAAATTCGGAAAAGTGTATCATAACCAAAAATTCTGAAAATGTCACATTTCTCAGAAAATAACCTAAACATCAAAGATGTCGGAAATCGTTTCGAAATACGAGCGCTGATAGTGAAATTTGCATCGTTCGGTATTTTTATCGAAACGAGAATTTGCGTGCCCACACAAAAAAACTTGAAATGAGACACTAAAAAGTGAGACATCAAAAAAGAATGTTGGTAAGATTTTTAATTTTAAAATATACGTACGTGTTTATGTAACTGTTTATTTGCGCCTGTTTGAGCAAATCGTTCATAACTGAGATGTATATCTGTATATTCGGTGACGCATTTTTTCCCAAACTCACGACCCACGGTCACACAACAAACATTAACACAAACATGATGCATTGTTACGAACGACTCGCACCTTTTTATTGGCCGCAGGCTCTGGCCATTGCGTATTACGTAACCACACGTGATCGCACGTGCTCAGATTAGGACATAATTATTGCTTCACACATGCGATCACCCTTGCCCGGCGCGAGTCGTTGCCGGCTGATTAATAACAATGACGTGTCTCAGTAACATTTATCAACTCGCGAATTAATTTTCGCGCACGTGAGCAATGAAAGAAATTTTCACCTAACTCACACCCCTTTTTTTCGCCTCTTTGATTCCTCCACGTCATATTTCATTCGTATATAACTTTGTACTGTCTCGTGTCTTGGGGCGAGTCGCTGTTCCCAGGTCGCCAGAAGAAACGCAATTTAGGGGTGTCAGTGAGAAGTTGACTTTTTTCGGTAGATTCTCGGTGAAGAGAAATGATCGTTATTGAGTTGTTTCGAGCTCTGCGGTCATGGGTTACTGGGGTGGATTTCAGATTTTATTACGATAATTTGTGGATCAGATATGATTCTGTAAAAATTGTGTTACATTTAAAAGGCTTCGTTTAAACTTATCAATCATTTTATTTATCTCAAATTATTTATTTTTGTTTCAGAATTCCGACCAGAAACATAATATCAAATGTATTTCCAAAAGCCAGCCAGGAGAATTAATGTGGGTGCCAATTTACGCTGAAATTTGCAAACAATCATGAATTAGGTAACTTTACTCAATTTCACTAAAAACAAAAAACAAAGAAAAACAATTTTATTCATTCCATCATTTTAATGATAAATTATAAATGACATTCTGTTTATTCCTTTCAAAAAATGTATTCGGGTATTTTTTTACAGGAAGGAGAAGTATTTCCGATTTTTCGAAACTCGTTCTGGGAATGTCCTAATCTGTGCAAGAACCCTCATCAAATTGCATGCCGTCGACAAAGGAAATGCCACCCATCTCAAACCCCTTTTTTTTATTGCGTCATTAATCCCTCCCGTTATATTTCACGCGCAACATTGTCTCGACTGGTATGTAAAACTCTTTAATAGGGTTCCGGGCTTCTTTTTGACTTGGGGTGCCGATGTGCAACCACTTTTGGCTTTCTGCGGCTCAGAATATTGCGTGCACGATCACAATCCTGCTGTGACATTTGGGGTTCGATGGCCTGAAAAAAAAAAATGGACGACAAGTCAAAAGGCACCAATTGTCGGCATATCTCCGGGGTATTACGGCCATGATTCGCGGAAATTTCTTGTTACTTGCACTATTGCCCCACCGGTACAACCGTACTTCTTTTGTCAGAGACCCATTGCAATACAATGGCTGGAAGAGTTTGCGCAAAATTTCGCAAGTCACCGAGCGTTACAATGATAAACGCAGTTAACGATAATTAACAGTTGATATCCACGTCCTGGGTTTAAATAAAGTTAGCTCGTCTTCGAACAAACGAACGGCTATCTTATTTGACGCTTTCACGCCACGCCAAACAGAGGGTGGGAAAGAAGTTTATTGCATTTTTTCGCAATTTATAACTGTCAACCGACGGAGGCATCGGGTTTAAATCGGTTGCTGTCATGCTGCGTTTCACTCTCACGTTTGAAAACGACTTTCTAAATGCTGACAAAAGAAATTGTGAATTAACATTTCGGCCATTCAATTTCAAATATTTATTCTTGATTTGATTTAAAGGTTTATCAGCGATCTGAAAATGGCAGATTGAAATGAGCCACCCGAGACAATGAACGCTGTCCCCATTCTGCAGGCGATCAAAGAAGCTTGTACATCAAAATCTTCGTTCCAACTCTTTCGTTTGATTTTATAAGACAGACAGTCATAAAAAGATTTATAGGGTTTACGAGTACCTTCAAATATGCCTCTCTTTGTAATTCAATCTGGAAGACTTAGCAAATCCATTTTAATATTTAGACCGGAGAGCGAAGGCCTAAAAAGTGAGAACGGGGAGGGAATTCCTTCTGGCCCGGTCCCCGACTGTAATAATGGGATGAGTTTATTGACTTAATACCAAATTAACCGAAGGGTTAGTGGACTCAAACTTTTGTACCACCGACATCCTTTTCTCATGATACCACTTATATAATAAATACTTCAAACAACATTGCGCTATCAAATCCATCCAATTCGATTTAGGGCCATCAAAAAAAATTATAATTATCATCCTTAAACGTTCGTTTGCCCAATGCCAGTTGCCACAACGGAAACGAAGATACGGATCTCGATGACTCACAACTTGATCGTTAGTCCATCCAATTGGTGTAGAATAAAAGCATTAGAATGACATACGAATAAAAAAATTTCAACCTCCCAGCGACGATGTATCGAACATTTTTCGCTTCCTTGACGGAAAATCAAAATGGCGCCTCGATAAGAAAACGTGTCTGAAGAAGTTTCGGGGCTGAGTCAGCGTAATGATAACGGGCGAAATTTTCAATTACCCGCTCGGCGTAACGCAATATCAGGCCAACATAAATATCGCATTGACAGACCGGTAAATAGGAACTCATTGTAGAAACACGTAATACCGAAGGGACGAAGGGCTCCGCCTGAGTACCCCAGGGCGTTTGTTAGGGAGATGAAGGATTTCCAGGCCGCTAAGTATCGCCACCGGAACAACTCCAATCGCAGCTCGCTCTCGTCAAACCCGTTTAAAAGGCAATGGCTGCCACCCTCCTCTGGAGGGAGGTCTCCACCAATGTTGCCAGACTTGGTAAATGAGGAACAATCAGGCGTGAACTCCACAGCCGTTAAGGATTGTCGCTGAGATTGTACATTTGTTGTCAATATTTGTTGATTATGATCAATGATCGCGCGTGATTAATGACCGTCGCGGCGTGCCCGGTAATTATCGACAAAAAGTCCGGTAGCAAAACCAACCCAATAAGCTCTGTTGATAGACTAGTTCAAGATAGATGATAGTTCTGAAATTGAATGAATTATAATTTCACTCTCCTCAAGATGTACGAAAGATAATGAAACTTTTAATGCGACTGGGAAAAGTGTGATGTGTTTGGTGTAACTTTGAAACGATCCGATGACAAATTGAAAGTACAATCAAATTAATGGGTTCTGGAAATTTTCGTCAAAAATGGTTGTACAATTTTTTTTCCAATTTCACGGATTGATTTGAAATTAAAGCTGATTTTTATTTTATTTATTTATTTATTTTTTTTTTGATACAACTTTTTCTTGTATAATCACATGAATATGCAAGTACTGAATGACGTCTGAAAAATCACGTGGAATGTTTTAACTAAACACTGTAGCTTCTTCATAATAAATGTTTGTGTCTCGTAACTGATTCATAAGTTGAATAATATTAAATATGTTAATATTCCAAATTTCCAAGATTTTGAAAAATCGAGTCTACAAAATCCAATCCATTGGTGTTTCACGTGGTTCTGTTTTCAACTGATTACGCCACTCAGGACATTACAATTCAATCCAATTTCAATAATTCTGAACGATGACAAATCACGGCGATTCAGAGATGCTTTTATATACGTGACAAGAAAAAGGACGATTAATGACCGCGATTCGTCCTCATAATGTTCCGTTAAATTCATAATCGCTTTAGGATAACAGCGACCGGACGATGACGCTACCTGAAATATCTTCTTTTTTTTTCCCAAACACCCATTTCATAACAGTCAACAAACTGAAAAAAATAAAAACAAACAAATTTTCAATGGGACATTCCAGAACGTGTCTTTGTACATTGTAAGGTTCATTTTATGCAATGAAGTTTACGATGTACATCTGAAAATAATAACTTTGTTGAATTCATAAATGTAATACATATTGTTGCTTACAGGAGGTCGTCCGAGAATGATACTCAACATCTGGTGGAGCTACTCGAAGTCGGTTACAAGTGGCTCTCGAACGTTTCAAGCTGCAAACTTTTTTACACGCTGTAACCACGAAGCCACGATGGCTGTCCATCAAATGCTTCCGTGATTGTTACATCCGACCCCATTCGGTGACGCAACTCGACGGGAGCGCGATATCCCGGTAAGTCACAAATTATTTATCGCTGATGAATGAGGGAAGGTGCATTGATCTTTGCGGAGCTCGTTCTGCATCGAACTGGGGCGAGAGATTTAGGGTACCCTGCGCTAATGATCCTGATTCATGAGTTCATATATTTTGAAACACATGTGCATCAGAGCCGGCGGACACTTATTGCTCCAGAGCAGAGAGAACCATTTGCCTAGAACATTGTGGTTTCGTTGTGGGTTAACTGCTAAAGAATAAGGATTTATACCGTCAACTTATCAGTCGATAATAATTTATCAGCAGATAATTTGACGTTGTAAGTTTGCAAACAATTTTTTTACTACTGCAAATAAAGACATCGTAAAAATTGCCGTAAAATAATTAATAATTTGGGCGCCAAACAGACCCATATTTGACGGTGCAACTTTTTTACCGAGCGCGCGAAATATTCATCGGGTGAGATCGTAAAAAAGGACGTAAAATTTCGAGAACCGTCGCGTCTCATCAAAAATTAAAAAATCACCGATACAAAGTTGAGGTGTGGCCGGGGAGAGGGGGTAGAATAAAAAAAATTCCCCCTCTCAGTCCATCGTGTTAAATCTAACAGGGATCGAGCGAGTTTTTTCAGCGAATATTTTCGCGGCTGATTTGTATTCATGGCTGGGAAATATTTTATTGCATTATATGCAATCTAAGTGACGAGTGCCCGAATAATGTACAAATGCGTTAGGAAAAACGGGACGATAAATCATTCGACAAGAAACAAACGCGGCGTTCGAGGCGGTGCACTTTAAATAATGAACTGTTTGGAAAGTAGTTGCGTGGAAAAATCCGACTTTTTGCGTGTCAGCAATGCACCCTTCGATATTTGACGTTGCGCTTGAGAGAGAGAGTGAACGTGGCTGCAAAAAATACGTCGCTGTTTACGCGAAATTATTTAGCCAAGTTGACGCAAGTCGACTGGCGTGACACGAGAAAAAACACCGACGAGACGTCGATTATCGAAGCAATTAGAGTCCGCAAAAAATTCATATCGGAATATGATGCCGATTAATAATTGGCTCGTTTCGTAATATCGAATTTCGAGTCATTAAGAGTTTCCAGCTGTCCCTTTTTTCGTTTCTCTATTTTCGTGTAGAGATAAATGTGGCTTCACGGGGACTAATCTTTTACCTCTTGATTCGATATTTTTTTTTCCTCAGATGAAATTGAAAAATCGGATGACGACATTATCGGAGCGTGAATAAATCATAAAGCAGTTTTCTCCGGGCCTTTCAGAAATGTAACCGATCCCGTAACTTTTTCCAAGTCCTTTAATTCTTGAGAGTCGGACTTTCAAAATACATGAATTGACGCTCAACCGACATCGATATTAGATCACACGGTGCGAAGGCGCTTGGATAATTAATGCCTGATCGCTCAAGGCAGCGAAAGTGGACGCGTTTTTAACGTACAGAAATATATCGTCCTCATGCATTAACCAATATATCCCAGCTGATACATAACGTCAAAAAGTTTTTACAAATAAATGCGATGTCGCTCTTATTTTCATACGTTGTCAGTTGCCTTCCATAAAGCATGTTTCGACACAAGAGTAATTAATAATCTCTTTGAAAACCTCAAATATTGCTACACTCGTTTGATCGCGTGTGAGTAATTGATACGTTAAAAAGAATTACCTATACCATTTTATTAGTCTCGTTTTATATTTATCCCGTCCAATTGACTTGAATTATACCCTCGTTAATGAGAATCAAACTTTTATGACTTTTAATTATTTGTTATAGAAACTTTCGTCGCGTGACACATTCACGTATCCAGAATAAAATTTGTCCGGTCTGTTTTTTTTTGCAACCGCTCTCTTTCTTGGATTAATAATTCATTTGTTAACAAAAAGATTGCAGTCTCATTATCTATCTATATTAACAGCGTGAAAATATTTCCTGTGCAAAAAAAAGACAACATAAATTACTCAGCGATCCAATTTCTTTTCCTCTCACCCCTTTTAATTAAAGTCACGCTAAATTATCCTCAACAGTTATCAAATTTCGCGCCGTCAATGCGCCGAAGTGGAATTCCCAATATGCAAATGCGTGCAAAATAACTTGACGCCGAGACTTTGTAGCTTTTTTTATAACGAGACCAATAAGCCCTTTGGAAGACGCGCGAGCATCAACTCCGATCGTCGAAGAATCGAGGGCACAATTGTTGTAGCCATTTGGGCGTGACTGGCGGCGCGATTCGCCACGGCAAAGTTCGTTTTCACGGTGCGTCGCACGAAAATTCCGGCGACCCCACTTTTTTTTATCCCTACACGCATTTAGTACATCGCAGTTTTCTTCCACTTTATCGACCGTGAAAATTCGTCGCCCGCTCATTTTTTTTTTTTTTTTTTTCGAAAATCTCAATTTTCGATGGACATAAACTGCGCGTTATACCAGTCGGAGCACGAGCCCACCAAGTGCTTACAAATTTAATATGCGGTTGCGACACATGATCGTAAAAAGACCGCCCGGCCTTTGACGAAAGTGCAGTTCGACTTTGAATGTGAAATGGGTGCGTTTTATGGTGGCAGCATAAAATTTAGGTCGAAATTTAAATTTGCGGCTGTTGTATATCTTTGATTCCGGCGATTGCAGTTTTTTTTTGTACCTTCATGATTCTCCTTTGCCGTGCAGATCTTTTTGCCAGAATTGTGAGACCTGGTTACATTTGATAAACGAGAGCGTTCAACTTGCACATGAGCATAACAAAATTTTTGTTATTATTTCATTTGCGATTTATTATTTTGCAACTTGATGGAACCGCTGGATGCTCGATGGGAAAAAATAATACGTTGGAGATATTTTATTGTTCATTATTCTTGACATCTTGCCTTGGACTGAATTGCATTCATTACACCGTCCTGTTGTCGCAAGTATATATCAGTAATAAAAATGTTTATTACTTCCGCCGCATCTATCATTAGTAATTTTTGTTGAGACGTTTATAGGTGATTATTTTTGTTCCGCCTTCAACATTTTTCACGCTACCCCATATTGTTTTGGCTTGATCATACACTTTCTATAATCATATGATTCTCAGCAATTGAATAATGTATTTTTATTCCAATTCATAATTAACGTTCGGTCATTAACAATTCTCATTATTACTTTTTCAACGCCTCAGCGCTAATTAAATATAAAAATAAAATCATTTCTGCAATATAAATGCCATTTTTATCTTTTAATTTAAATGCTTTCTCACGACTTTCTGAAATCGTTATCAAGAAATATTTATTAAAAAATAAATACAATATTTATATAAGGTGTCAGATTTTAAAGTGAACAGTTTTTCGGGGTAATTTTTTTTAAATAAAATTTTTGATTGGTGCGAGACACTCTTGATGGTATCAAATTGAATATTTTAATATCTTTATTTCCAAAAGTTTACCTTCCGTCCGACCTAATTGTACTTTACATTTCTGAATACCGACTGCAAAAAGTATAGCAGGTATACGTCAACTACCTTAAAATTCTGCAAGAACCCGCCGACTTTAGCAAAGTATCACTGAATCGGGTAACGTGAAACTTCTATTAAGACTTTATCGAAGAGATGTAGTTTTATTAAATTCGAATCGATTCGCAAAAACTCAACTTATATAATATACCGCCGGAAAAAACGTAAGTGTAATGCTAATTTTATTCACCCCCATTTGTCATATCCACCCCATTTTCTATAAAGACTAGAAGAAATTCACTTTTGTTACCAAACGCGGCAATATTTTTTTTCAAATTGACTTCCAAGCTTTCTTCTCGCCAGCCCCAAATGCCACCTTGGGAATTTGCCATAGTTGCTTATTGATTCAAAAAACGGCTTTGGTTTTGCATTTAACATTTTCATAAACCCCTGACAAAAATGTACACACCAATGATAGAATATCGAACGCGACAAAAAAAAGTACGAAATCAATCAGTAATACTGTCAAGTAAATTGAAATGACTTTGATGCATTAACAGAATTAATTGCCGAAGATACACTCGCCGATTTAAATACCGAAATTTCATTTTCGTCACCAGATCTAATGTACGATGAACACTTTGACTTAAGATGATTATTGTATTATGCTTCCATAATAAGATTCTGCTTTTAATCAAATTCGTTCCATTGATTCCACAATATCATTTCAAGCCTCGATCTCATCGTCTTTTATCAAACCAATTTCTGATTAAAATCTCACTCGTAAATGGAAATTCATTTCCCTTTTTTAGAATGCATTTTTAATCTAATCTCAGAGAGAGCCTGTAATATTCCGACCTCAGATCAATTTCGCCCTCTGAATTAGCAAAAATATCAGTCGACCAATTTGCTGTATCCTTTTTTGAAATTGTAAATGCTCGAATCACGGATACCACACATACATGACAAAAGTGAAACATTTTCATTTGAGTTTATTTAAGTTCAGGAACGCGCGGCAGGGTCGGGGAACTGCGAACAACCAAAGTCTCGTAACTCGTTGAACAAAACGATCTCGTTTCATTTTACGAGTTGCGGGGCATTACAGGCGAGCTCCAAATTTCTGCTTCTGGTTCGTAATTCAATTTACTCAACGCTGTTCGACGTTAGGTTGCTCACGATTGCTTTTGTTCACTTCACTGACGATCACTATAATAGACGCTTTTATAAATGAAATGCAACTACAGAACTGCTGCCGAACGCCCGTCCCAAATCAATGAGAGTGAGTTGCTTTTGCCCGCCTAATTCGCAACATTTGGCTCCTCGCGATAAACGCTTATCCCGTCGGCCATCGGCGCCTATTCGACGCTGTACCAATCGAGCCACCCGCAAAAATAATGCGACCGCACCCTTGACCGCGATCTCGCCACCATTTTGGGTTGAACTGTTGACATGCTTTTGTTGAATCGTCGCACGTTAACTCGCCAACAAATTACAAATGCACCGTCGCTCCAACTGAAAACACAACTTTTTCTCATCCACACCACTGGCATCCTCTGAGCCAACATTCATCCTGTTTACCCACTGATGACATATTTTATCGTGCATCTTCTTGATTTTTTGTAAGACCAAAATAAACCTTGCGCTTTGTCTACGATCGATATTTATATCGTGTTTTATGTCACTTGACTTTTTGCTTGCCTCTGTTTTATCATAAAACTCACTGCTTCACATTGAAATGTTTTTATTTATACATTCAGGGATGTATTATTTTATTTTCAGGACATGTAAAGTTTGAGAAATTGTATTTTAAGGATTTGGGAAATGTGAAAACGGTCATTTATTAGAATCCATAAAATGGTTTTGTGACAGAATTTTTGTTTTAGTTTAGGAATTTTTTTTAAAAAAGTAATATTACGAAAGAAAATATTGATTTTGAAAATATTGATGGACATAAAACACTTTTGCAGCATATCTTTGATATGAAGTTTGTAAAAGTTTACGATAAACTGAGTTATATAATTTTACATCTACAATGTGTACAATAAGTTAACTCTGCTTGCTTATGAAGTTGAGTACAACAATTAATTCGTCGGATATAAAATTTATCGTAATTTTATAAATGTGAGCAATTCCTCCCGAGTATGCCATAAAATTCTTGATAAACAGTAATTATAACTTTTAGGAAGTTCTTAAGGCAAATTTCAGAAGCAGTGAAAGTTATAATTTCATTAATTCAAATAAGAGAGCGAATATATTTATCCGGAACTTCGTCCCCATTGTGAGGCAAATAATGCGATAAATTGTATCGTGATATTAAGGATGCAAAATTCATTATCTCAGCCTTCAAAGTTATAATAGACTCTTTCAAATTTGTTGTTAACTACATAATTCATCCACGTTTTCGTTTATTTTGCAATCTCTTTTTTTTCATTTTTTTATTCAAATTGATGAACAAAAAATAATTCGAAAGAAAGAACCGGACATTTCGCAATATATTATAATGTTCAAATAATCTCAATTTTCATTCTCAACTCATTTTGAAATCCAAAAAAGTTTTTTTCCATTTTTGTATTCCTTTCAAAGCGTGAAAACAACGCAGACTTCTTTTTTTCTCATTACGCGAATCAAATGTGATGAATTTTAATGAAAAGAACCGCCGTCGAAGTGCGATAAAATTTCTCTTCGTCGGTAACTTTGAAAAAAAATTCTTTTGCCTCGGTAAAATGACGGAACGCTGAAGTGTTTGCTCGACTAATAACGTGCCAAAGTGCAACTAATCGTGTATATTCGTACGTGTGCGACGCGACTCAGAATCAAGGGTTTTCAAGACGCGCTCGTGACCAGCTCCTTCGACTTCAACCTCATTAAGGTCGGTGTGGTCTGTCCCGCTCGCCTCTCTCAAGTTCGATGCTTTTTGCGTCATTACAGTTTTCACTTTGCGTTGATTTTATTTCCCCGCTTTTAGGTGCGAGTGTTTGCAGATGTGCATTGCTTGCGAAACGCGCCTGCTAATCAGTTTGCCGTTTATACGAAACTTTTAAACGAGGGTTATTCGTTGCTTCGATGAGAAAGCCCGGAAATAAGAAGACGCATCGTCAAGATAAGTCAAAGGGAGGGGTGCTAGATAACGCGCGCTGTTTAATTAGTTCTCAAGAGTTTTCTATCAATCACCGCGATAATGAGCTTTTTGTTGCACGTTTTTCTTGAAAAATCGTACACAGTTTGTTTCAATTTCAGCACCAGTGTCAATTTGCATTTAACCATTTGAACCTTCTGCAATCAAAAGCAACATATTTTTCATTACATTTTCATAACATCAAAAATTTCAATCGTCAAAATTGTATGTCCATTGTATGTCATCGTATACGTTAAATATATATATATTTTTTTTTCAGCTGGCCTTGATTGAACATCAAAATTTTCAATTGTCGAAATTGTATGTGTGGATAAACAATCGTTGGACTTCATTGCCACACATGTTAATGAGTCTGTAATAATCGAGCAGTGTGCGGAATAATGCAAAGGTAATTTTAATTGGTAGTTCTGAACTTTGATTGTTGCAGTGAAGTAGATGTGATGGTATTGTGATGGAAAAATAACGCGGGTTCAATAAAAGTAATTCTCGACCGAGTTTATAAAATTGACAGTTTTTGTTCAAATAGTGAGTTTGACCTTTTGTCTATTTTTGGTGGAATCTATTTTTTCGTACATTGAATAAAAACTTTTATTTTCAAATGGTCTTAATGAAACACCCAAAAATTTCGATTGTCCAGATGAACAATCGTTTTGGGCTTCATTTCCACGCATGTTAATGAGACGATAATAATCGAGCAACGTGGGGAATAATGCAAAAGTAATTTTAATTGGTAGTTTTGAACTTTGACTGTTTGAAAGTATATTTGGTGTTTACAAAATTGACAGTTTTTGCAAACAGTAACCAGTTTAACGTTTCTTGTATTTTGAAAAGNGAAATTTATTTTTTCGTATATTAAATAACTTTTTTCATTATGCTCTCAATTCCAGAATATGTGTACAAGTGTGAAACAATGTCATTCAAAAATCAAAAAAAAAAAAAAATGAAACACAGAATACGTAAACGAGTTTCGAAAAAAAAGAGGTATGGACAAAAATGCAAATCGAACTTGTTTCAATGAAGAGTGGATATTTGAGTTTTTGACGTTTCCACTAAACGGAAACGCGAAAGCTCAAAATCAATACGAAACCGGTATACGGTTTAACAATTTCGAAATCGCGGGATCTGGTGCAAGTGTAATTAACAGAATTGCGAAACATAACGGTTGCGGTTGAACCACAACATCCAACAATTTTGCAAGTTGGTTCAAGTTTGTCGTTTAGCGAGGGTTGTGTAGCTTTTTTTTTTCTCTCTCTTCGAGGTTCATAACCGTCTGTGAAACGTTGATACCGAAAGAGTAATTACACGCACTTCACTCCCACCGAACTCATTTTTCAAAACGTCCCTCACCCTCGGGACCATTTTTCTCGACGGTCTTTTAGAACGGACGATAAATAATCTGTTCGTCAGTAATTGCATCACCCACTTGCAACTCATTTGCGAGTTTGAAGGAAATTAGCTCATAAACTATTTTGCAACAATAATCGAAGAAATCCTTTGATCAACACCTCGATGGTATTTCAAAACACGCGTAGGCAAATTATCGCTGCAATTATAGAAACGCAAGGGGTTTCGAATTGTCGTGGGCGTCGATAAATACCATCTGCGAGGTTGAGCAAGTCGCCGATCAGGTGTGCGTCTTTTGTTCGCGGACGTGCTATTTGTCCGCGAAACGTGATTTTTGCTCACGAAGCAATGGCACCGACGCGTGGGATAAGAAACCGGAAATATCGTCGCGGCGGTTGTAACTCATCCTGTGTCGCCATTGTCTCGCGACGAAAAAGCACGCGCTATTATTTCATGTGACCGATCATCATCCATGCGTGTCACTCGAGGGCGATTCATTTTCGCACGACCTCTCTCGCTGCAGGATCCACACCGATTTGCCATAGACCTGAGACTTATTTCTTTCGTGTGCATAATTTAGTCGCAGGTTTGATGAGCGAGTCGCTGCCCGTAATGAGTATGAATAACTCGCTGATAATAAATGCCTGAGCATCCTTTTTTCGACGGCACCTCGTACGTGCACTGACGAGATTTTAATTTTGCAAATTCCAACACTGACTTTTACCTTTTTCATTGTTTCTTCTTTTTGGAGCGTCATTTTTGAAAAATCTTCTCAACGAAATTGCGCGACCTTTTCTTTTTTTTTTTTTTTTTTTTTTGTTCGTTTGCTTTTTTTGTTGGTTCGCCTTGGAGCATATTTTGTTACTTAAATAACGGTATCGCGTAAATGGAAGATAACCTGTTACGAGATCATTGATGTCACGAGAGGCCTCCTTGCGTGACCGGCATGACAATGTTGCGTGAATAATGAGAGATCAAAACGCAGATTATGAAGAACTTTCCTCTCGCGGCTAAAAATAAAAGCGTCTCGTGTCAACGAATTTTTTGATGTTCACAAGATTTACGAACCTCTTCTATTTGAGTTAGAATGGGCTCTTTTCCCTTCGTTTTTATGTTTTCAACTGAAAATTACTGCGATTAGCATGATTAAAACGTTTTGCTCTTACTTTTCAAAAGGATTCTTTTTAAGGTTTTTTTCTAGGTTGCATATAAATGAAAAACACTCAAAAACGTTACAGGAATGAAAACAAAACAGAATGTTTCACTTCAAATAGTAGTAATAAAACTTGACTTGAAAATTCACTGTAATATTTTCAGTGCAATTTTTGGTTCTTCAATTTCATAGTAAATTGTAATACCGAAATGAAAAGGAATGAAAACGAGAATTAATTTCATAAGTTTATTCAATCGTCCGCTGTTATTTATAGAGTCAAGATTTATTGCAGTAATGAATGATGTGATGAATTCTATGTTTTTATTCAATTAAAAAGTATTTGTTTCAATCATACATTCTACTGAAAAAATGATGATTTGAAAAAATGATGATTCGAAAAAATGATATTTCACTGCATAGATTTTGAAGTAATTTTTTTTTTTTCATCAAATTTTTTTTCATTCACGTTGAACGATTTAATTAAAAATGTTTGCCCAAAGAACAGAAGTGAAATTTCATGAACCAAAGTTGCGATAACCCGTGTATCGCGGATACAGTTAGCTTTGGGGTAGTTTTTGTAGTTATCCAAGAGCTCGTAAATAATTTATGACCGCGATGATTGTTTCCTATATTACGGCGTTGCGAGTAATAGCTCCGACCTTAGCAACGTGCTACATGTTGGACGTCGCAACGTTCGCTCTCGAAAGTCTATAATGAGCATGGACTTTGCATGATTTCTTACATCTCTAGGGCTTTTATGAACTTAAATAAAGTTACGCCGAGTTTAGAACAACTTTCTCGAAACTCTTTTTAATAAAACTTTTCAACAACTTTTTTTATTCTTTATTGCGCCGATACAAAAAAAGGGGGAGGGGGGAACTGTGATCCTTATCCTTTGAGCAGGTTGCATTCTCAGCAGTTTGAATAACATTTATTGTTAGCCACATTTTTCAATTAGCCAGTCCTAGGAATAAAAATTATAATTTTTTTTTTGCAGCTGTCGTGAAAAATTGTTCCTTTGTGTAATTGAAAAGTTAATTAAAACAAAGATAAAAAATTTACTAACGAATTGTTGTAATGAGATGTCAAGTTAATGTTGGCCTACATTTTAACAAGCTGGAAAATTTAAGTTCTTGCTCAAAAGGCTTCTGTTAATTGCTGAGGAACGAGAGTTAATGTCACGTGACAATTGTGCCTTTTCACGATACGCCTGCTATATATTTGACGTAAGTCTAGACGTACGAAATTCAGTCACGTATAGGAAAGACTAACGAACGAGCTTTGAAGAGTGTTCCTTAGCTGGGAAAAAGACTCTGGAGGGCTCAACATATCTCGAGTACATTACACGTCCCGTCAGGTCGCGTCAGATAGTTTTTCGGTTATCCCATGAGGCTGCCGTCTACTCGCAGCGTGGAGAGATCGCGTGACAATAGACGTACTTACGGTTGACGTTTGAGACAAGAGTACTATGTAAAATTACCGGAAATTCGCGCAAGGAAACGCTGCGACGGCGGCACTTAGTGCGCCATTTACCTGCAAATATATCCACACAATAAAAAAAAGGAGGGAAAAAAAAACAGTCCGACAATTGTCTGCCTTGGGTACTCATTATTGTAATCACAGACCCTTTTATTAAGACGATCATATTTGCACAAGCTAAACGCGAACTTTCACACTCATTAACGTCGGATGTGTATTAATTAGTGACATAATTACAGAAGAAAAAAAAATAATTGTGGATTTTATAAATCAAAATTATACGTTTGCTCTCGGAAATTTTAATACGCTTGAAAAAAGAAAAAGAAATAAAAAAAAAAAGGTGATAAATAATTTTAAACATATTTTTATGAAATGAATTAAGGGATTTTTTGTCTGCTTTGAAACTGTTTATTTTTCTATAATTGAATAATGTGAATTCATCATGATTTAACTTTTAATGAATAAAAGTTTTGCAAGTTTATTTGTCTGTTTTCCAACATTGCAAACATAAAACTTTCGATGCATAAACATCTGTTTCATCTCATTAATTGAATCATTCAGTTGTTTCACACAGCGCTGCGTGTTTGATGGAAAGTTGGAAAAAAATTGTAGGGACTGGGGACGTAAAAAACACCGACCCGCGCTTTACTGTTAAATGGAATTGATCCGCGCAACCCTCCGATTTGATCTTTCAGTCGTTCTAATAAGTTGAGTTCATCCCCAACGTTACTCTTGTCATTCTTTGGTACATTTAAATAATTGCAATCCCGGCGTCAGCTTCGTCTCAGTAATTTATAGACGCGATTCGCATCGGATGTTGCGTATACCGTCTGACTGGAACCATAGCGAATTTCAGCAGATTCGGAGCCATAAGTTTATTGCATGGCCGAATATGTGGGGCGGGTTGAAATATCGTGGGTCACGCACGGCTTACACTCGATGCCGTTGTTTTGAGTCGACCAATTAGGTGTAATTAAAAATTATCGAGCGCATTTTTCGTGGAGACCATCAGCTTATTTTTTTTATCAAATGTTTCAATTAAAACTTTTTCTCCATTTTCAACATCCATAATTCAAATTTCATTCTGATTAATTAAATTAAAAAAAAATTGAAAATAATTTAATCACTGTAATTACTTTAATTATTTTAATTGTTTGTTACGAAGAAAATTCCAGGAAGAAAGTTATTTAATTTATTCAATTATGCAGCGAACTGAAAAATCGAAGAGTGACGCATTTTGACTTTTTTTATTTGAATGCGTAACTTTTTTCAGGTCCGAAATCTTTGCAACAAAGAGCCAACTCTTACGTCTCGATTTCCCATCACTGACCCATGCGGAGCTTCTACGATTGGCCTTATTGTTCTGTCCGGGGTATTTATATTGCAGTCCAACAAGTATGAATACGAGCGTAACAAATGAACGTTTCATCTCGCCCTTTCCTCTCGCTTGATTTTCGGGGTGGCGACCCACGCCTGTCAGGGAATTCACCACGCAGTGCGGAATTTTGATTCACGCATGTCGGCGGTTATATCTCTCCGCGAGGGGGCCCCCTCGCGATTTGTCTCACGTCCTTTGTCCTGGGTCCGACGCACAAATTCGAGCCAAACACTGGCGCTGGCACGTGCGTGAGGCATTACCGAAAACCGCCCGGCCGATCAATGTCCCGAGATCGTCATTAATCAAGCGGCACTATTTTTTTTATTGCCCAAAGAAAAACATGTGTGCCTTATCCGATAATCAGGGCTTTACGCCGAAAGGCTTTATTAATGATCGGGAAAACTACGTTAATTGAAAAACTAACAAATCGACTATCTGGAGCGCGTTATTGTACACAACCGTACGAAACGGAAACAACAAACTTTCACCGGATTAGAATCATTTTTTTTCTGTCGTCCATTACAACTATATGAGAAAATCATCACTGATCTATATTTCCCCATAGATTTTGTTTACCCCGATAAGCGATTGTTGACAGAAATGTGTATCAATAACACAATCTGAAAAACGAGTTATTCCGAGTTGGAATCATCAATTCGGGCTTGAAAAGGCGATTTATCTCCGAGACAACTTATCAGTTGGAAGTCAAATCAGGTCCAGCCAAAATCCATTCGGGAGATATCGAAACCGAGAGGCAAAATCAAGACGGAAGTCGACTCACGCCGAGCAACCTTATACCTCTGGAGGTGATTGCCTTACAATAAATTAGTAATGTTCTGCACAGAAGCCTATGTGTATGACGAGGATTACGCATTGCATGTGGCGGCTGTGGAGAACATCAGTCTCTTGGGATTGCCGGAGGATGGTGAATTTCAATAAATTCAACTGTCAACGCAACGCTGCCATCGCATATTCCACTCCTCCGGCGTCTAACCGTGTTAAATGTCTAATTAACTTATTAAATTAAATAGTGTCATTAGTACGAAACAACACGCATAGGCACTCGTAAGAGCATGTAAAACGTCAGACGGTATTATAAAAATTGTGACATCCGAATAAAATATCGAATTTGAATTCCTCGTTGAGAGCCTTGGCGCAGAGATTTTATAATTGAATTTCTCTCGTCATTGAAATGGAGGAAGAAAGAGTGGTGTAATATGGTAAACTATATGGATAAATATTCATATAATTTTACCTGCTCTCGTGAAAATCTTTTTATTCGATTCAATGCACGGGAAATTGTAAACCAAATGAAATTCCAGGGGGCGTAATTAAAATGGATTTAGCGTGTTATGTAAATGTGTCCAGTTGCTATGCGCGAAAATGAATGCTTCTGCGGTGACCATCCCGAGTCCTCCAGAACGTCTGCTATATCTTGTTGCAGCGAGTAATGAGTGTCAAATCTCTTGGGACAGATCTTTCAGCGAATGTTACAATTTTAGACAGCATGATAATCCGCTACACGAACATTTAGAAGCAATCCGAACAATAACATTCTAACGTTCATTAATATGCAGGGAAAACTTTGTTCCGACGACTCTGTATACGTGGAAATGTAAATCAATCATTCCGCTCGACCTTACCCCACAACCTGATAAAATCTTGAAATCAAATTTCCGATTAACTCGATTTTATTTCAATCCAAATAAAAAACTAATCTACGTAGATACACCGAGAAGAAAAAAAACTTTAATCTCACCAACGACGATTGACAGGTTAACGATAAATATTAATCATATTTTGCGTTGAAAATGCAAATACTTCACAGTCAATTTTTACGCATTCAATCTTTTAAAGAATCCAATTAGGAATGTTTTAATAGAATAAAAATGAAGTTGGAGAATGACGTGGCAAATCAATTCTTGTGGATCACCTTTCAGGATGGAGCAAGCCAAAAAAGTTCAGTAACAGTTGTACGGCAAAGCTCATGTCACAATTTATCAGAGCCCTTTACTATAAATGACGGTTATAATAAGCAGTTAATCCGAAACAAATGACGCGAGCGTTATTTGCATTTTTCTTTCGGGCGGCAGTACGCCCGAAAAGCGCACCGATTGATCCGTCATTTGTAGCCGAGTCTCTCGAAATCAGCAAAAGTGCAAAAGCCACAATTTCTACGCGCTCGACCCCAATCTATGTCCCAGTTGGGTGTAGTTTTATTAGGCGCGAGACTGCCGAGAGTTTTGTTCGGTGATGTTTCGTCTAACCCCGAGCGCCATCAGGAATTAAAGGCAATGCGTCAGCACTTCTTTTAGGCCAGGCCGATCGCAATAGCTCGGCGATCCAAACAATGCGATTCCGTGAAGATTATGCACCGGGAGGGGGGCAATCAGCGGTCGAATCGGTTATCGTGTTTACAGTCTGCTGACTGCGTTCATAATTAACCATGACTTTTGCTTTTTCCCGAAACAAAAGCCGCTCGTGAAACGATGACATCGGTTTCGCCAAATTAACTAACGAACATCCCAAAGGAGACTGTGAAATCGGTCCACTTAAAACACAATACATCCGTTTTACGATTTAAATCGTTGTATTTGCAATTTAAATACGTGCACTTTCATGGAATTACCAAATAAGACAGACATATTCTCCCTTTTCTGAGAAACCGTTAGTTCGATTAACTCAATTTTCATTCATTCATTAATTTCGACTCCAAATGATCACTAAGGTTTTTTATATCATATTAAAAATAATTATATTATATTAATACCGTGAAATTTTATCGGAACATATTCTTTCTAACGAGCTTCTTAGTTTGTATACAAACTGCTCTCGTTTGTCCGGCATTAATTGTCATCTTCGCCATAGCGATTTCCAGTATCACAATCGCAATCGTAAATTGAGCATCGATGAACTTAAATGAAATTCAAATATGGCTAATAGGGTTCCGCGATTTGATTACAGAGCGTATATAATACGGCTGGTTAATTGACGTTGATCACGACACAGCTAATTGTAAAAATGTAACGATCACATATTGTGGCTGATAAGAACAGGCTGCTAATGAGAGTGCGCTTGAAAACTGCAATCGGTATCAAATGCAGTTAATCCCTTTTCGATACCGCAACCGTATAACGTATGCGTGATCTCGCGCGATATCAAGGCTTCGCGGGAGTTACAAGTTTTAGTTGTATAACGACTTAGCAATTACGATTCGGTTAGGTAATGAAATGTTGCGCCACGGTTGTGCGTTATTTATTGCGACGTATTAATTAGTCGCGCGAGCAATCATCAGTAAATTTTTCTATCCAAATGCTCGGCTGATTTAGCACGATCAATTTCCGTTTATCATTGTCTCGGAGAAACTTGCATCGATTGGGAGAGGAAATTATCCGGCTACAGGAAATTGATCGCCCTTTTTCTCTCAACGGGAATTTCAAAATATAAACCCCGGTTAATCTTATGTTGATGTTTTTTAATGTTGGGTAATTTAGATAATATAAATATGAGATTGAATTCGGAGATTGATTGGGACTACGCCACCTTCCTACATTCGAGACCCTTGGGACAAAATAAATCGTCGCGATTAACCCCAGTCATTTCTCGGTTACAAACTGTCTAATTTATAAAAATCAAAGGACTGTCCGGGTGTCCAGTTTCCTTTTCAAGTTTTTTGACGAATATTTTTAAAACCCAAAACGTGTGCCACAAATTGCTACTTACAAAGATTAATTTGTTTGGGATGCTTTTCTCGAGACCCGGCTTAAAAGCCACACATGTCGAGCCACGAAAGAATAACCAACATGATATTTTTTATAATCTCGGATGGTGCGTCAAAGTGAAAACTTTTTGAATACAAAAACCAAAAATATATATTTTTTTTTTTTCAAGTCCACGTGCTGTTTAAAAATGTATTTGATTTCCATATGAAATATTCGGTATTATTTTTCAACTGGAAATTAAATTCGGTTTCAACATTTTCAGAATATGAAAATGCAATTTTACTTTTTCTATTTTTCAATTGGTTATCGATTCGAGCTAATTCGGTTGAATTTTTCAGGTGCTTGAAAAAATTATTTCCCGGAGACAAATTGGGAGGCACATTTTGGGCGAAAAATTTCAGCTGCAACGATTTTACACTTTCCAGCAGCCAGGACTACTGCTGGAAAAATGTGTTTTTCCTTCACTGACTTCCGCACAGTCTCATGAATAAGGCTAGCTGTGGCTTTTGTCAACGAGGGTCAATATTTTGAGTATTCCGACACGCTGGTCGTGCAACGTATTAGCGCCTCTTAGGGACGGATTTTCCAACCACGCAGGTACGAGAAACACCGGCAATTGATCCCACAAACGGCTGGCTCTCACGTGAGCATGTCTTCCCTGAGAATAGAACTTGGTAACGACGACGATTGTGCCAAGCGAAAGGGCGACCGCCGAAAATTCCTCCGAGTTGATGAATATTTTACTTCTGCGGCACGCCGCCGAGAGACGGAATCTCTTTATCAGAGCGACGAGAATGCTGTGTTCGTTCCGGACGATTTTTGTGCAGAACAAACTGAATGCACACACAGTTGGTACAATTCAATAAAATAGAGTCTCCATTTGGAACACCGTCATTGTTGCCTAATTCACTTCAGTTTCCATGAAATTCGAACAGATTGAAAGTTATAGAAAGTTTGATTAGGGTGATAAATTTTTGAGTGGCCATTTGTCGAGGAGACTCTCGATGGGTATATTCCAGAACGAGTTGACTCTAGATAAAGAAATTTCGTTGGATATTTCAAATCTGATTTCGACAGGATGAAAAATAAAAAGAAAAGTTCGCTTCAAACATGTGACCAACAATTTGTCATCGGACGACCAAAAAACACGTGTATCCTGCAGTTCTTGAAATAGTTTTGTTTCAAATTCCAATATCATGAATCAACATTGTTCACGAATTCGACCGTTTAAATATTAATTCGTACAATTGACCTGTTTACATATTGAAAATGTGGTGATTCTTTAACAATGTTCTATGTTTGTACTTACAGTATTTTTAAATCATCTGTTTTGTTTTCCAAGTCGAACCAAAAAGTCTATTTTTTGATAAAAAAAAAGAGATATAAATTTTTCGAGAAAGCAGTGTGAAATTGCTTCACTATTTGTTTGACCACGTAATCTCCAGTGGTATTTCCGTGCTTTATAATCTCCTCATGTGCATCCTTCCGCCAGGACAAGAAAAACTAATTTTAGATTGAAATCGGTTGAGACGTTTGATGGATTCTAACATGAGTTAAAAGTGAAATAGACAGTAGAGATTAGACAGGAGTGCCGTTGCCACTGTGGTTCGTTCAGAAACATTTTGAAATTCGAGTATTCGTATTTTTATATCACTCGGGTTCAATAACTTTTTATTTATATAACAGTTCACCTGCTTGAAAAAATTGTAATTATTTCGATAATCATCTACCAATTTGAGCATGAAAAGTGGTTCTCAATAAATATGTTTATTTCACTTTTGAAATTTGACTTTGAAAAAGTTTTTACCTTTCATATCTGTTTTGTTACAAACTTTTCAAGAATTGCTCGAGGAAATCAAAGATTAAGCGAATATGCTTTCAGAGGCGGAGAAATTCGAGGGATAAAATCCGACGCAACGATCTTAAAGTCGGTATTTTACGGAATGCACACAGCTGCGGAGGGAGATCATTAGACGGCTGTTCTTTTCGCAGTGTTTTGAAGTGAAAAATGATTGAAACTTTTTTCATCCGGTGTGTTTTCTGTTTGATTTCTACGAAAGTGGTTTTTATAATAAACTTGACAAAAAATTGTTTTCAAGGTTTCAAAAAAAAAAAAAAAAATCATAATCTCATTTATCATCGCTAAATTACAAGCATGAAGCATAGTTATAACAGTTCGAAAACAATGAAAATGCACAGAATCGAATCTCT
This sequence comes from Trissolcus basalis, assembly GCA_025266255.1. NCBI lineage: Eukaryota > Metazoa > Arthropoda > Insecta > Hymenoptera > Scelionidae > Trissolcus > Trissolcus basalis. The sequence goes on from JAAMPD010000018.1 coordinate 34,106, forward strand.
AGCGGTTCCTTCTAAACTCAATCAAATCGTTGTTTCATCCAATTAACAACGATAACTCAGTTAATACAAATGTAATGCTATTGTTCAAATCTCGATTTAGTTAGAAATATATTGCAGCGTTCCAGAGCAGCAAACCATATTTACGCCGCAGAGCAGTTAGCTAAATCATGTCTGAGGCACGAACATTCGAGGGCACGCGTTCACTCCACGTCCCGAATATTATTTTGCATATCCCACAAGAGAGAAGAAGAGCCCTCCACGAAGCTCTCCGAGAAAACGTTAGTGATACTTATGTAGCACCCGTACTCCGGATGCTTTACATGATCATTCCTTTTTTTTTATCTCCAAACGCAAAATACCTATATTATTTCCAATAACAATTTGCCATTTCGTTTTAAATCAAACGGTTCCATGTTTCAGATAGTCTAGACAAAGGGGCGATGACAATAAAAATAATTCCGTCCAAAAGATTCATCCACTCTTGAATCTTATTTATTTTTTTCGAGTGTGAATGTATGGTGTCATTCTGGTCGTCGATAAGGGGCGGACACAGAATAAATAAGGGAGGGGCGGACAGACGAAGCGACAGACCGGTGAATTCTTCCAGGGTAGTTTTGAAGCAACGGGATTTTGGTGTCGCGCGAAACGAGTCTGGCGCCCCCTGGGACGCATGGACAAAAGAACACCGAGTAAACCTAACCTAACAGGCTGCAGAGACATTCAGAAGGCGGAGATAAATCACCGCCACTCTCCGGGCATGCTCATCCGTTAGGATTAGACGAATGATGTTTGGACAAAACCTGGAAAGTGCTTTTGCGTTTTAAATTATCGGACGAAAATAATTCGCCTTGGAAGGACCATCGATCGGGGATACGCCGAAATTCTATCCGATTTGTTTTTGTACGTTCCAAGGAAACGTTTTCAGCTTTGGTGTTTTTCTGCGGTTGCGAATAGGACGAACGCTTTGAAAAATTGTTTGCTCTTCTTCAGCCAAGTCATAATTGCACTCTTCCAGCCGAGTGGACACTTCAGTACTAGTTAAATCTTCTTGGCGAAGTAATTAGCATGTAAAATGGTTCTTAATAGAAAATTGCAAACAGTCGAGGGAAATTACTTTTTTTTCTGTGCCAAGTGAGTCATAAGAACTTAACCATTTTGGTGCTTTCTGTGAACATGTAGGATTACACTGGCGCGGGTCAGCAAAGGGTCACGGCGACTTGTCAGAGTACTCCATCATGTTTTCTAACGTGACGCAGCTAATTCTCAAACAAAATTCCTGTCGTGTTCGGGAGATGCCTCAATTGTTTTACGACTTCAACAGGAATCTTGAAATCCTCAATCGTATTATAAATGTAAATTACTTTTCCGTCAAAGTCGCTCGTTGCTATTCGCATTTTAATATTTCCTATTGATATGTGACATCGGGTTCGATCTGTTTTGATTTCAATTTTTTGTCTCCCTTTTTTTTCATGCAACTTCACTTTTTGCTATCCTGTGTGTAAAAAAAGTCACACACCCACAAACTGTTTTTTGATCCCCGCTTTTCATTTGTGATTGTAAACAAATTTCATTGACAAACTTTTTTGGGAATTCCGAAATTTGCGTCATTTGAATTCCAGATGGCAAATATTTGAAAAAGCGCCGTAAAAGGGATCGAGCAACGGGTCGATGGGTGCGACGCATCTGCATTTCTAAGAGGTCTCTCATTTTTTCGTCAACACGGTGGGTTGTCTTGGTCCACCGGGCATGATTCGCAATCCCTCTGAAAGAAGTTGCAAACTTTTTCACAGCGGATACGCTTTTTTCCGGTGACTTTGCAGCTGACGCGTTTACCGATCTCCCTCGTGGAAAATCTTTGCCGAGCAACCGATTTCCGTTACCTCACTTTGAAGGGCTTATGTGTTTGCATCTCGTGCTATCGTTCTTTACAGCGAGAGAGAGAGAAAGAGAGATGGAGAGATCAACACAGAGGGCGGCAAGGAAAAAGAAAAAGAGAACTAAAACCAACTCTGTGCGGAGTTGCGCGAGTATGAGTATATGCGTAAAGTGCAGAGGCATCGGTTGAAAAACCTCCGCTCCGCTAAAAAGACAGGTATAGCACTTTCTGAGAGTCAATCATGTCGGGAATCCTCGAGAAAATGAGTTTTTCTTCCACCTGTGATATAATGTTATCTTTACGGATTATGATTTTCTACGACGCACGATTTTTGTGATGCGGTCGGGCAAAACTTTTTCTCGTTATCCTTTGCACTTGTTTCAAGCAGTTATAAAATTATTGAGTACTATTTATTCCGTTGAAGTGGAGCGAGATTTTTTTTGTTCCATCTTTGGCTTTTATTATTTATACTTTTTATTATTCAGTTATGCATAATCAAATATAAAATCTATTTGTATATATACGTCAAAGTGGATGCTGCAGCAATCTCGTCGTAAATCCTGTAGAAAAACAAACAAATAAATGTGGAAAGGTTTTTTTTTATTTTTGAAAGATTCAATTCACATGGCAAATTTCAGCAAACAATTCCAGCCCTCGAGAATTTGATTTGCGAAACAACGAGTTGTGTGTGGTTTATTAAAAAAAGGGCTACGTTCTTGGCAATTTGTTTAACGTCGTAAAAGACACTAAACTACACGAAAAAGACGCCTAAAAAGATCGCCGACAAAGTCATATTTTCAATGATACAAAGCGAGTGTTTCTCAAGGAAGCTTTCCGTGCGCGCGGAAAATATGATTTTCTCGTTTGCGACAATCCAATTTGGAATACATGGAGCTTTCTTGTTCCTAGAATATCGTTACTTACAACGATTGCCCTGGGACGAAACTTCGATGCTGAGACTTTCGAAGCATAACAAATATGTCGACGGAGCTCGAGATATCGACAGATCGTCTTCCGTAAACTTTTAAATCCAAGTAATGCCTTTCTTGCCATGGAGCTGTGCGACATAAAGTACGAAGTTGAGAAATTTTCAACTTTATAATTCGATCGCGCTGCAGACGCGTAAGGTAATTTACGGGAGCCCGCGTATCTAAATTTGCAGCGCTAATTTAAATTTATGCCGTAACTTCCTTGTTTCCGGCAATATTAAAACGCGAAGGTACCTAACAATTAATTTATTTTTCATACAAATAAAACGAATAACACGTTGAAAATTGTCACATTGAAAATTGAAGCGTCGGATTCTATAACCGGACTTGCGCTCGAACAGCCTATTTTTCGAATTGAAAAAGTATCGAGAAAATTTTTAACTTCAGTGTACTTTAAGTAGCCAAATTGTTCGTAATGATCTTAAGAAAGTTTGGCTACTTAAAGTATATCGAAATTAAAAATTCAATAACCGCAAGTCCGGTTATAGAATCCGACGCTTCAATTGTGCCTGAAAAAAAAAAAAAAATTCACTTCCTCTGTAACAGTCGTACGAGATTCTTCCATGTCGAGAACAGTCGTTTTCTGCTTGAAACAAACAAAAAACATTAACACATTTTCGTTGTGTTTTACACTTTGTTCAGCGCAGCTTGTATTTAAATAAAGAATAAGTCGAAAATGAAGTGTCATTCATCATCGGTACATGACACGGGTGACGGATGTGAGCATATCTGATAATTATCTTTCAGAGTGATAAAATCAGATCTTTTAAAAATTACTGAGAAACGAAAAGAAAAAAAAAAAAGATTTTCGTAACATTCTGTTGAATGATTTTATTTGGAAACTATATACAGCGGAGAATTTGAACATTTCCTATGTTATCTAATAAGTCAATTGCTTAAACACTGTCATTCCATCATCGTAAGCTTTTCGAGCGAAAATATCTTCTCATTATGTACTTGGGAAAGAAGCGAGCTCTATAAATTTGTTTTATCTCCTTTGAAAACATTCGGATCAATTTTGGCCACTTTTTGTTGCCCCGAAATATCTCTTCGTAATATCAAACAGACATAATTTAACGTAACACATAATTCTAAGTGAGCCATAAAAAAGTTACCGAACAACAGTAAATATCATACTCGTGAAGAATGTTCAAGAAGACCCGAACAGGTTAAAAAACGAGGCACGAAAAAATGAGTAAGAAATAAAAAGGTTTTTGAAGAAAGCGCGCCATTAGTCGGGACAGAGGAACGTTGTTAAAACATTATTGTTATCGGTCATAAAAATGAGTTGCAGTTTGTTTTTGTAAAAGTGATGCTTTGAAAAAAAGGAGGGGCCAAATTATTGCATAAACTTTGGTCGGACACACGTCGTTTATGTTTTTTTGCTTCTGATAAGTTTGCTGTTTAGCTTCATGAACTGTCATTAAAGTTTGATAAACTCGAAAACGCGCGAGGAAAACTCCGCGACCGAGCGATCATTCAGTCGCGTGGTAACGGTCTGCAAAACAAAACTTTGGTTACATTCCGAACGTGACTGCCGGGCGATAAAAGTCTATAGTCAACTCGCGTCGATCATTTAACACCGTGGCTCAATGGTCGGAGCGGGCTCCTGGACAAAACACTGTACCAATCGCTCGGCCCTTTTATATTCAACATCGTTGCGTGCATTTAATTGGCATTCAAAGATTTAATCATCGCCTATAATGTGTGATTAAATTTAGATACGGCGCTTTTGTCGGAAGCGCTCTTGCGTTCCGTTTGATTAACGCGAGTGACAACTTTTACGCAACCGATGGGACAAAAAGTTCCGGAGCAATCAAAAGCTCGTTAACACAAATCACAGACCGCGCCAGGTCTATTCATTATGTGAAAAACCCGAGTTTTCCATTTAATTATTATGATTTTTTGTTTTTCGTTCGTCCTCTCTATATTGTTCAACTATTCATTTTCGCTTAGAGCTTTGTTTTCTATATTGGCATATGGCTTTTTCAAAACTTATCTCCGTTTAATAGAATTTCCGATGCAGTGTTTGAATTTAAATTCACAGATCGATCCTGCGAGGTGAAGTAGATTTTGTTTGTTAATGCCAAATGTGTCTGGCATGCTAACATCATTTTCCATGACTCGCTTCAAAGCAGGGTTTTGACCTTTGAACGAGCTCACTGGGACCCCAAAAGGATCTCAACACCATGATCCTCCAAAGAAAGACATCTGATGCAGACAGAAGCATAAAAAACAATAATCCTCCTTCGTTTTTGGAAAATTAAGATGTCTGGATCTGATTCCATGGATTAGAAAGATTCGGATTTGACCCGATCAAGTATATAGATCCTACTCGGAAATAAGCCTTCCAAAATTTAATGCAAGCTGTAAATAAAAACCGCAGTAAAGAAACCATAAATAAAAATGTAAACACTGAACGTAAACAAAACAACGATTTTGAAAGCTTGAAAGAAAAAATTATCAAAGTTCCATCGAACGAGATAATTTGAAAATCATTGACATCATCATCATCGTCTAAACATGACTGGTATTTTTTTCTGTTTACTCAAAATAAAGCAAAGTTGTTGAAAACTAATCAAAATATACATAATGAAATTTAATTAGTCATGGAATCACTATTAAAATATTCAGGTCAAAAGCAAACTTGAACATTTTTTTTTGTTTGAGTTTTTTATGCCTTTCATCTTTGTCATTGCTCGCATAAAAAATGATCCGAAACAGTACTTTCAGTTGGCGGCACAAGTGGTTTTCTGTGCACTCAAAGAATAAAGATCGTTGAACAGCAGTTTTCAGCGCGACAAAAAACGTGTTACGTCTGTTTTGTTGGATTTCTTACTGAAGAACTTACGTGCCTCAAGCACGTTAACTATTTGTTCTGTGCTGTTGTAAAACTTAATTAAAGCAATCTTGTCAATCACCTACCATTTTTGGATCATTTTTGTTTGTATTACCAACGACCCCGTTAGTCACGTACTTTGAGCTCGTTCGACGTTTTAATTGAAATTGTAAATGATTCTAAAACTATCTCTAAGATGTCCCAAGATGAGTCAAATCGTCCAGCAAACGAAATTCAAAAGATAGTATTCCCATCACGTCTTTGTTTTCAGGTTATATACGTGATAGCTTTTTCCTACTCTTTCTAAATTTACGTGATTTTACGAACAAGCAATAAAGACTGTTCCGACATTAGCGTTCCTCCGCAAATATACCACTGGCTGCCACTTTTTTAAGTGAACAAATTTATGATGCATCGAAAAATTTTCTTCCCAACATTCATAATGATAAACAGGTAGATTTGACAGAAATTTACAAACCAACAGAAAAAAACGGTATAAAATTGTTTCGTTAATTTTAGAAGAGACTTTTAAATTTATTAGTCCAACATTAGGAATCGATATAAAGTTTCCCACTTAATTACATAGTCAGAAACTCGCAGATTAGGACAATATACTAATTCCAATTGTTATCTGAGTTGATTCGTTTGAGGATTCGTTCATCGTTTATTGTCGAGTTTACAAGCAAGGAACCAATTACATTAAGTATACAACTGTTTGTGGTGCATTCAAGTACAAATTTGTTGTGTGAAGCACTGAAATCAGGAATTGGATTTTGTTGTAATTGAAATATGAAAATGTCAATTAACAGAAATAATTATACAGTGATGATTATTTGCCTGTGAAACAACAAATGGATTTGCATAGAACATTGTCCCATCCAATAATCAATATTGATTGCCAAATAACTAAGCAACCGACAACGCTAACAAACTAATAGAAAAATCAGCGTTAATTTCGTCATCAGGGAGGGCTTCATCATCAATCTCATTAAACTCGATTGTAGTTCAGCTGAATCCTCAACTATGTTTTCTACAGGCGTAATTGTGTTACTCCGTCCAAAATAGTCGCAACTTGCGAATAGTCCAAGCAAAGGACCTCCCCCACCCCCCGGACCAGGTACAGCACGACCGAAACTGTCGAGTACAATCATCTTGCTGAGGATCCGTGCACGTTGGCGTAATCTCCTTATTGGTTATCCTTAACCACCGGCTCCGCCACTCGTCATTTCCTTAATGGTTTAACAAATTACTACAGCGATTCGTTAGAGCCCTATCCCTGCACGGGCATTGTTTCAAATTCCGACAATGATAGTGATTTATCGCCGAAAGTGGATGACGTCGTCAGAGTCGCAACACGACAAGGCGTCTTCGAGTAACAATGGCACGTTCGGTGAGATTTAGCAAAGTGCATGCCAAAATATTCGCCGCCCCATTGATATATCACACGCAAAGAAATAAAACCCATTAACCATTATGGAAAATTACTAAAAAACTTCATCAACTATATAACCAAATTACTACAGATTACTACAGAATTTCCATGGTTAATACAGAATTTTTGAAGTGAATTGGTTGTATAGTTTCTGAAGTTTTGTAGTAATTTTCCATAAGGAAAATTTTACTATGAAACCTAGTAAACTTGTGACTGGATTACTAACGATTTAGTACACTGAGAGAAAAGAACAATAATTTTTACTAAACTATTTAGTAAATTAGGGACGTAAGACATTTTGAAAAAAAAAAATTATCAAACTGTTTGGTAAAAATTGAAAGAAACTAACTATAGTGACTAAACATTTGATATAAATCATCCAATTTTGTAGTATCTTTAACTGAACAGTTTAGTAATTTTCATTCGAAATGGCTTATACCCCTAATTTACTGAATAGTTTGGTAAAAATTATTGTTCTTTTCTCTCAGTGTAATTTTGATGTGCATATACTTTACAATCATAATATTTGATAATAACATTTATAGAGTACTTGTTAAATTAGTAATCGTTGTTTTTCATTGGAATTTAAGTTATTATGACATGATACCCGATTCGGTCACAAGTTTACTAGGATTTCATAGTAAAATTAAGTGAGTTATTTCTCTTTATGCACCCAAGTGCTGCACGAAGCGCTGGCTTGGTGGCAAATTGCAAAACCAAAAAACAAAGTGAACAAAAACCGAAGGGAACAATATATCCGAAGATGGAAACGAGAAAGATAAAAGGCGACGAAAAAAACCAAGTGTTAAGGGGTCTTCGGCGGAAGACACTGGGGACACCCCGGGACCGTACAATAGTCGACTGACCTGGGTCGGCAATTTCTGGTCCGGGCGTTATTAAAGCTAAATCATTTGCGTCGGCCCGGTCGTCATAACTCACGGCCCAACGCGTGAAATATGACGGCGCGGTTCAAATTGTGGCCCAAAGCCCTAACTTCGTCATTCCGCAGCATCTCGCTTCTTACCGCATCATCTCCTTACCAGACGATTTCCTAAACAGCGTTGATTTACTGCCTTCGTCGGGATCTGACCTCGGGCTTTTGCGTCGGACCATTTTGCGAGGCGTCGCTGTATAACGTACATGTGTTCGCATGCACGCCAAAGGATAATGTCCCCGAAGCCATACGTATGTAAAGCCCGGTGATATAGGGATCTGGTGTACTTTGACGGGGCACTGCGGGCTTTTCGGGAATTTCGGGGTCGCGATTTATGGAGTGGCAGGGGGGAATCCGCTCGATTGACTGCGCACCTTCATTTAATAAAAGCCACACGTTACTCTCAAGTGGCGAGAGCGAGGGAGCGACATTTGTAATTGTGTGCTGTTGAGGCTGTTTCGATGTTGTTTCCTGGGTGAATTTATAGCACTCTGTGGCGAGAATCAAAAAATCCCAATGATCGGGGAGTCAGCGAAACTAGCTGGAAATAAGTGTACCCGACCAACTTAGTGTGTCAGTGGGACTGTCTTGATAGGGTTAGAGTCTGGAAAACGTCCAGAGGTATAGAAGCGTTATAAATCAAGTTCTATCCGTATTGTTCCGAGATGGAGTTGAAGACCTGGAGCCAGTTTGGTTGCCAAACCCTGTGTTCTAGCTATTATAGGTGATTAACTAAATTGCTGAACATTAGGATTGCCCATGACTTTTTTATGGATTGTAAAATAACGTTGCTGGTTGATTTTAATAACACCGGGCAGGAGTCCCTGATGTGTATAACGCACGTGAGTAAGCACCAGTTGAAAATTTATCTCGGTGTTTTTAATAACAAGCGGGAGGAAAAAAAATTGAACATCTGAGGCGATTTTGTGTATCAAGATTAATTGATTTAATAAGAGTTCAAGAGCTGTGATTTATTTCGTGAGATATTTCCAACGGCATATTGCGATGTGTACTTCATTTGCATATTGATATGTACTGAATTTTCGAGCTCGAAATTTTGTGCCCGAGCTGGGTCATAAGGCTCGTTATCGTTAACACAATATATGTATATTCCAGTGTCTATTTCTTTTATAATGTTATACAGGAAACGAAGGTGCAAGTTCTCTATCTAATTTGAGAGAGTTGTGTCATAGCCTGCGTTCGGGCTCCCAAGCGATGTGCGGTACATCTGCATTAAATACAACGTCACTCTACATCCCCGTAACAGCCGTCCAGGGAGCATTTGAAATGCTGTATGTATTTCATAAGTGCGGAGAGCTTCGTGGAAAAACAAACTGTCATGTCAGCGTCATTTGTAAAATAATAATGCACTCGTTAGAAAACAGCAGCCTATACATCAGTTTTGATGTTGCGAAATTCATCACCCCTCTATTTTTATTGACTTTCTGAAAAAGGTATTCAAACATATTATTATCATGAGACTAATGAATTTTTATTGAATGTTAGATAGATGACCTGATGATGAGATGTCATTTTTTACAGGTGGAAATTAAAGTTCGGACCAGTCATCTTACAAATTTTCGAGTCTGCAATGGAGGCCTGTTTGGGTGCAGTGCAAAAGCGGCCTTCCCAATTTGGTCGGGATGAATTTGTCAAAACCCTCGGTGCCTGTTGAGATAAACGGGCGATCAATTGTAATTCGTAAATATCTATTACAAATATGGGCGGTGCGATTGTGCAGTTGTAAATTCAGCCCAAGTCTCATCGGGACAAGAATCAGTGTTGGCAAACTGCGTGCGACCATGTGTCATTCGATCGGCTGATTCCCACGTGCTTATACGTATTACGGCTTGTATGCAAATCGGCGAGCTCGGTGAAAAGAATGGATGCAGCCCGGATGCAAATCCGGGCTGGTGAAAGGCTAATCGAAACCCTTGACTGCTCGACTAATTTATTATACGAACAGTCGCGATTGGTCGACCGTCCTACAAGACCTTCGCGGGTATTTTTGATAAATAGATGAGCCACGATTATTTGCTCACAGGTTGGTAATAGGTTTAGAAAACATGGTACGATCTATTGGTCGTATTTTTTTTCTTTTTTTCGAACGGATTAGAATGCACGCAATCGACCGATTGGGCAAGTTTGGTTTTACAAATCTCATTAAATATCTCATTAGGACTGACATATCAAGTCCGTTTCAGAACCAATCATTTGAATAAGGAAAACTCTCGGCCATTGTGGCGGTGAATTATTAATTCGCTTGTAAAAGTCGTGTGCAAACCAAATCAGTCGGTCGCGAGCGCAATACTGTTGTTAATCGATTAATTAACAATTCCGGTGCGTGGCATTTGCACAAACAGAGCGATTCGGTTGTTTAATCTGCGTCGGTTGATCTTTCGATTTGACGCCGGAAAAATGTGGAATGAGTCACACCGCATCAAACTCCCTTTTAATTACCATTCAAGTGAATGAGATTTGAATCTGATGGTTATTTTGAACTCCGTCGCGTGAATTACAAAATTAAAAATAACATCACGATAATGTACAATTTAAATTGAAATTCATTCATTAATTCATGGAAACCGATTTTTTGTCGGTAAAGTAAAAAAAAAAGAACACCAAACTAGGGTGCAAAATTTTGTAATCAAGATTAGGTTTGTAACAGGAACTAAGGTGGATTGGAAATCATGCGTAAGAAAAATGTGTGGGCGTGTTTCCCGGTGGATCAAAAAGTCTGATCGGATCTGAAATATCGGTTACTAAGCACGTCAATGTTTGCCAACTTGGTCTTTACGATCGAAATATAAATTGATTCCAACCCACGTTTCGACAAAGCCGAATTCCCCGGTACAAAAAATTTTGTCACGTCGGAACCACGGAACCCTCCAAATCCTATTAAATTTGGAATTAATACACCTCCTTTCTTTTCATCGCCGGGCTTTCTGATACAAAAATTTATGTCCCGCCATCATCCCGATGGTTTTTCGCGTTTGAAAAGATGCGTCTGATCGGAGGCACCGTTTCTGTTCTCACGATTTCGTGACATTCACTCAGACTTATTTCGCAGTTTTGCACATTAAACAGCTCGTCTATTATGCGAAGGTTCCACTTAATGGTACTACAGTGGGTATTATGCCCGTGAGTATTGTGCCATTATGCCAATTAAATGGGTTCGAGGCTATTTGACCGCAAGACGGTGGTTTCTTTGCGTAGCATACAAGCGGAGCCCCGCGGGAGGAGGGATTAGTCGACTGGCCTATATAAATCATACCAGTGAGCCCGTCAGCTCGACGGACAGGTTAACTAATCGCACATTCCTTCTTGGCAAGCGCTACGAATTATGAGACGAGAGCAGAGCTGATTTTTCAGACGCGTCAAAAATTAAACAAGAGTCAGCGAGGACATTGTCCCGAGATTGAGCGGCCAGGTCACTCTCTCAAGGCTCAAGTATGTGCCGTTATCGTAAAGTCTAGTCGACCGTTTCGCACAGGCATTTAAAATTCAAAAGTTTAGATGTCATTATGATAAAAACAAGTGGGTATGACTGTACTCAGCGTCGAGCAGCGAGCTTTGACTGATTTCACTTGAAGGAGTTGAGAATAAAAAAAAGTTGGTCGAGAACGTGTATACAGAGAGTGTACTTACAAAGCAATTATATATTCGTGGGTTGCGGGTTATATCGAAGCCGGTCGTTTATTAAACTTCATGATTCTCAGTTTTGCATACAAACAGTTATTTGCAAACATTTGTTTGTTTTTATTATTTTGTTGGTGATCAATTTTTTTTCTTCTCTACACTTTATGACTTTTCTACGTCATTCCGGATGATTCGGGTCAGGGAATCGTATCATTTGTAAACTGACAACAAATTTCATCCAAACATCTCAATTGAAAAAGTTTTCATTCAATCAACGGTAATCGTTCTTTCGTCGTATATAGATATTGTGTTCGGTCCCATTCTGTATTTATTGCCGTATCCTAATACGATTTTCAGTATTGCCATTTATAACGCATAAACGTATTTTGGGTGTTCAATTTTGTTCGAAAAAAGGAAGCAGGAAACGGATCGCGAAAATTCAGCCAGGTAACCTATAGAGTCGTCAAGTCTTTATGGAATACTTCTGGCGAGGGAAAAGCCAACTTATGATCTCCGGGGAGATTTAATAGGCGAACGGTTTTGGCCAAAGCAACGTGAACCAGAAGAAGCCACTCAGCTACCTAAAAGCAATGGGAGGTCTGCTTTGGCGTTTCCTCTTTTTACAATCAAGGCAATACGTCATTCCTTTTACAATTCGTCCAAAATTCGTGAAAGCTGTGGGTTACTACCGTCTGGGCCCGTACCCCCCGCTATCATTTTGGGATCTTTCGGGTGCTCGTTTGTGGTACACGGAAGCTTGGGCTACTTATCCTGTAGTATTTTTGGGTACACCCTAGTATAAATTTTCTCCGGCTGTTACAAAATTACAACCTGAGAAAAAAAGACTGTCAGAAAAAAGACGACTTTACTGGTCTGGTAAACCGAGCCTAAAGACTTTATTTCTTTTTTTTTCAGTACGCAGTCATCTTTGAGAGAGGAATAGCAACGGCACGATTTTTCGTATCGGCAATTGGAGTTCGTCTGCTGAACGTCGGTTGCAGCGAGATTGGACTTCTCCCGGGTGATTTCGGCTGAGCTGCTCTCCAAGGTAAGGTGTTTTTATTTGTCTCGTAGATTTGCGGTCGAACAGTTAGGTAGTTCCTAATTTATTGTCAGTCAATTTAGAAAATTAGATTTCGGTGGAGCAATATTCTTTTTAAACATTTCACCATTTATTATTAAAATTGACAGTTTGAAATTTAGAGAAAAGGGAGCATTACAATTTAGATTTGAAATTTCAAAATACAAAAAAAGAATAAAATAAACTTACCGATTTTTCTTTTGAGAGAGAAAAAGAAAGTTTAACAGAATCGTGTTTCGACTGACAAATTGAATTACAATTTTATTGCTTGGATAGTGTCAGTATATTCTTCCTTTGGTATATCTCGTTTGATAAACAGAAAAACTGAATCTTTGATATTTTTTTCAATATTGGAAGTGAAATCGCCTTGCGTGCAAACAAATGTTATAAAATCTGTGTACTTTTAACCTTCCATCGCTGTACTAGTTCATGCATGTTATGTATTATTCATACGTGTGATCATATGAATGAAATTCATTCGAACGCACACACTCACACGCAACGCGGGGAGCACAATTGACGCACAACACACAAACGCTTTTCTATTCGTGTTTATGAGAACTAAATTCATTTGTGGATTAGTATACGAAAATAAAATGGAATGTTATAAATCATAATAAAATCACAATCACAATAAAAAAAAAGCCATTTGCATTCGGCGGGTCGGGTAATTTATGATTCAATTTCGATAGTTTTATTTGTTCGGTCTACAAAAAAGGCCAAATGTATTTCTTTTACAATTTTTTTATTAACCGTAAAAGTATTGTAAAAATAGTTTTTGAGAAGTGAAGAATGTAATGTAGAAAATGTGTTTGACGTGAGAAAGATCGCAGATGTTTCTGTTCCACAATTTTAAAGTGGTAGAGAACTTCATTTGTTGGCGCTAAATAAATAATGAATGTCCAGGTTTTAGCACCTCTGATAAGACCAATTGTCTTCACTCTAATTTTATCTTTTGGAGTTTGTTCAGAGTCTTTCGGTTTCACCTTGTTAACTTTTAATCATGGCGAACCTTTTAGATGAGGGAAACGTGGGAAAGAATGAATAGGCTTGTTCGGAAGAATCGCTATATAGATGTCACAGTTCTCGTGCGTAAACCACGCCCACTCGGAGGGGAAGACTATGAAATCTTATTTCCGTTGTGAATAAACTCGCTGCCTTCGTAATCGTATACAAATAAAAACCAAAACATCTCAGTTCGAGCCTCGAGATCATTTTAATTAAACACACTTTATTGTCCCAACGAATTTGTTCACTCAAATTCACTGTCAAATAAATATCAACTCGTATCGAATATTAGTCCGGATTATTTTTCACTCAAATTCGAATAACAGACCTGACCAGAAATCTTCGACCGTTTCCAGCACTGGGCGTCTTGCAGTCTCCTTCATTTCAACGCGGATCGATAGTTCAACATCTGTCATGTGCAACTGCAAACACTGAACATTATCAAAATCTCGAATGTCTGTCCAACTATTTCCAACCGAACCGGATTCTTCATTCCGCACATTTGCCCGACTTGCACGAACGTCTCGCAAAAGCGCAAACATAAATCTATCAATCAAACCGTACCGCAAATTTGTCACAAGAATGTCATTAAATCTAAAACCTCGGTTCCCAACCTTTTACCTTTTTTTCTTCTTCTTTCAGGCTCAACAGTTTGTATATACGAATGCTCAATCAGGATGTACAGCGGACACGCGCAAACACGAAAGAGGAATTAATCTCGAAAGGTTGAGGATTAATTTCCGGCGCAGGATTATCGTCAGATATCCGGTTCTCGGCGTTGACAGGACTGTCTGTTGAGCGAAGGGTGTGGATCGTAGATCATACATAACGGGAGGCGTACATCGACGGTCGGCTCGTACCTCATTGTCTTGCTGTCAGAACAGTGCAAATATTGCCACCGTCTCTGTCGGATGAGTGTGAATGCGCTCTCAGGAGCAGAGATATTTGAATGGCCCACGCTGTCCCCACGATCGAATTCCCGAATCATCATCGGGTTTACTTTTTTTTCGTGGGGACTCGCGACAATGGGACAAATTTGATACCGACATGTGAGATTTGTTTTGTCATAGTATGCTCTACGGAATCAATCGATTTTCGGCAATTGTATGGTATCGCGGGACAATTAAATAGATACTGTTTCTTTTGTTGGGTACGAAAATATGAAAACATTGAATTTGGTCAATGGTCGGGGCCCTGTATACAAGCAGTTACAAAAACAATAACTTTCACTTCAGAACCGCAGATAGAGGACAAGTTATTGTTCCGAGTGTTTGGACAGGAAATGATAACTTGCGACTTGTTTATTGTTACCCGACTGTAAATTCTTGTTTTTATTAGTTGCAACGTAACAAACAATGGATCAGTTTTTTGAAAATAATTAAAAATTTTTGTTTCGCATGGACGTTATACCTGGGGGAGAAATTGTTTTATTTTTATTTCATTTTATAAATAATGGCAGTGGTATAAAGGTCGTGTAGTACATAATGTTGTTTCTTCGAACAAATGTTGTTATAAAACGATGTAACAGTCGGTGAAACAGAAATGGTACATTCTGTTGTAGCATACTGAATGAGTTAAAAATTGCTTTTCAAAAGTGGAAAATAAAAATAGTTGCCGGATAATTTTATTATGTCGATATAATGCATTTATGCGCGCTTGTCGTTTACGGGTGAAGTGGAAAGTTATGTCTTCGTTGGTTTGATGAATCAGTTTTTGTACTTTTCAGTAGAAGGCGTTATATAAGAGATCGAATTAAAGAACATCTGCCTAAAGCATCTCCGATTCATGATGAAATTTTGGTTTAGAACAAAAGCGGGTCTGTAAGAGAACAAAATTTATCGCGCAAATTAACAAAGCTAATGCACAGCTTGTAAAGCGTGTTTATGGGAGTAATTTTGCAAAAATTTTTAATTTTGATATTAGACCTTGTTGAATCAAAAGTAATTAGATCAAATTAATTATGAAATATCGATCATTCCGCTTACATTATTATTTCTGAGAAATTCATAAACTCAGTTGACTAGTATATAACATATAATTAATCTCTAATCCCCTCTGCCATATTGCCACCGCAACCACAATATGTTTGAATTCGATCAGGTTACATTGACTAGTTTTATTGAAATGTATCTGATTAATATGATATTGAGTGGTTGACTTCGATGGAGTATTAAGATGTTTTATTGACTTTGATGCTCAATTATTGTCATAACAAATCGAACCACGTTTTCAAACCTGACGTATTTCCCTCGTGTAAAATAATACTAAAATAATACACTGATTGATCAATATGAAAAAAGTGAGCTTTTTGGGAGGTTGGAAATACACTTTTTGCAATTCGGATGTACAGAGGACCAGAGTTGATCCATTTTCAAATTCGCTTCAATTGTTGTATAGGTCTGAATTTTCTCTCCTGTATGGAATATTTACATACTAAGTTTCTCTGTGTTTCCAAAACACACGTTCCTATAAATATATAAAATAGTTTATACCCCTGTGTACATACAGTCCCTGTATATCCTGCACTTCCATAACAATATCGCGCAACGTCTATGCGTTGAGAATAATAAATTTCACGTTGCTCCTCTATGAGCATCAGTCCTTTGAAGCGATTTGAGGAATTCCCTGTACAACTTTCAAATGTGATACATACATACCTTTGCAAACATTCCTTTCGCTTTAAATACTTATGTATCACTCTTTCAATCATTTTTCGGTTAACAAGAAAAGTCTTCAGTTGTAACGTTCAAACGAAAAACATTTAAACGTCAACGCTGAAATAACAAATTAAACGGATTGACGATATTCATAAAAAGATATGTACGAGGAAAATTACATGATTCAAAAATGAAGAGTTTTATTGGCTTCGAAATTATACCGGTATCACTGCACCAGATTTTATTTGCATTTAGTATTCGGTCGTACGAATTTAACATTGATCCTCCGCCGTGATTGTTAGTTTTTATACTCGAATTTGTTTTTTGCGCATGATTTTGTTGCAAAGATGCAGATGCATAAAATAAATACTCGTTTTTATTTCGCCCGATAATACTGTTCCATGAACGATAACAGAATTAATCAGCAAACAATTTTGTTTGCCTTCAGGTCGTCAATTCAGACAATGTTGATCCGCTGCAATTTGAAAATGAAAAAAAAATCAAACAAAAACTGCAAGCTCGTTCATCGTTTCGCGTTCTTCTTTTTATTCAAAATTTTTCGACCAACCGACCGAATAAAATTCCTCGGAAAGTAATAGCACTTAAGAATCGACTAGAATCGCAATTTTTGACCTGCTAAACTATGTCTTGAGGAGAGGCTAGGACGTCGTCCGAATTCCAATGCTGACTTTGAGAGAGCGAAGAATATAAAAAAAAAAAGAATCAGCGACTCTTTGTGCTCGTGGTCTTGTGTGCGCGCAGCGGCAATAACATTTTCATTGTTCTTCAACAAAATGCAACGTTGAAATATAATAGCGCTGCCTTATAGCGACTGTAAGTATCTGTGCCAACGGTGTCTTACAGTTGACCCGGCGATGACAAAACGCGCGTCTTGACGCACGACTGTCGACATTGTCTTGCAAATTGCGATAAACAAATTTTTCGCGATGCCTTTTCAGCGCTGTCCAAAACTTTTTGGAGCGCGCCGCCCAGATTGCCTGTAGATTGTTTAGACAGATTAAAGCATCGTGAGGCGAATTTTTATGCGCTCACACTAAAATGTTTTTTCAAAGATTAGTGGAATGAACATTTTCATACGACAGTCGGTGTGCTTCTTGTTTTGTTTTGTTAGTCAGTAATACCATGTAAGCTGCAAATAATCCTGCGCAAAAATAAATAACAATACAATACTAAAAAAAAAGATCAAAACGATTGCGTAAAAGCTATTGAACGCTTTTTGTTTTGATAAACACTTTTTGATGCAGCAAGTTTTTCGGTGTAAAATCAGCGCTGCGCCAAAAGTGCTGCCATGAGAAGCTTGTAAAGTTCAAATGGTTTTGGTATTCAAACGCTGTCAGCAGTTCATCTGACTCGTTTTGTCATAAAACTCATGAAATTTACATTTTGTAACATATTTTCTACGAATAAGTTTGTCTTCCCCCGAAAATTATAAATAACAAAATTGTACTTAAATGAAATATTATTAACAATAACAATTGATTGGACGTCAAAATGAATTTAAGTAATTTTTTTATTGAATACATACTTATCGTCGATTAAACAGGAATAAAAAGCTATTGTCGGAATCAAAGCCATGCTGGAAAATAAAAGTGGAGTGTATTATTGAGGAATTCGGTACACTCGAATGTACTCGAATAAAAAAAACGTTTTCACATATAGGAGCCCTTAAAAAAAAGCCCCGTTCGAAATAATTGACGAAATGTACATTTACAATACAGATGACAATCATTTAATCGAAACGTATACGAATTTCCTCTGAAAACGATCATTAATTTCACAAAAGGCTCCGGGTTCAAATTAAAGAAGGTGTTTTTTGTATTATTTTTAACACAATTACGAACATGAAGCTAACAAAGAATTCTACAACACTGATAATTGGAATTTTGCTGCAGACATCGTCGGATGAAAAATGTACTTATTATTATAAACAGCTTTCCGAATGGTTCCACGTTTCATCCCCGCACGATCGTAATCGGTTTTTACGACCCGAATGAAAGACTCGCATTAAGACATATTCATTTACGAATTTTTTCACATTGCCCTGTGTGGCATCCAAATTATACGCAAGTTTCCACGTAACCAAAAAACCAGCCAGGGAGTTTTTCTGGGTAACAGAACAAAAGACGACGCGTGCACAAATAATGACGATCGTCTGGACGCCCCATTGGTCGGTTGCGCAACTGCTCGAATGAATCAGAGTGTCGCCTCGGTAGATGTCATTATTCACAGCTTCTGGGAGTTGACAACCGGCGGACTGAGTTCCAAAATTTGAAATTCAAAATGGAAGACCCAATATGGCGCAAAAAGCCAGCCGGTTTTTCCGATTGATTTTCAAGCCATTCATCACTGATAGTTGGCTTGTCTCGTGCGGCTTCGATCTTGACCATATGAGAAAAATTAATGCCCACTTGATAATAAGGAGATATGTATATCACCGAATTCGAATTTCAACAATTTCGACATTTTAATGGACTTCTGGGACTTGATTAATTAGCGGAATATAAATTTGGGTTCACGTTTATATTTTCTTCGTTCTCAGCTGCTTGTTTTGAGTGTCTAAAGTGAACTGTCACTGTGAGATGTAATTTTTCAACGAATCTGAAAAAAAATGTTGTCTAAATGAAAATGTAATTTTTGAGCAAATGTTGTTGTGATTTGTGGTTTTTGCGAGCGTGCATATTTTAATAATAATGATTATCTGTGTGCGAAAAAAATAAAAGATGTAAAACTAGTTTATCTAGTTCAAGTTGATACGCATTTCAAGGCAGTATTAAAATTAGTGTAACAGTGTGAAATGAATACTTGATTTTAGATGCTATCGCATGAATAATTTAACAGTTCATGGTATAAAAGCTTTTGATACCAGATTCCGAAAGATTCTATAATTTAATTAGAGTGATAAAGTTTTATGGATTGAACTGCTTAACTAAAATAAAAAAAAAAAACAAGTAACATGAAATTTCAAAGTTAATAGATTGTTCCGCGGGATACAAATATTATTTATTTGATTATTTTGTATTACTCTGCACATGATTCAAAGATATTCATTGCAAACAGTTTACCATATTTCACTCAGCAATTATATGATTAAAATTTTAATCCAGATAATAATAAATGAATAACATTACTTCTCTGACACGTAAGTTTTAAACCTGACTGACGTTTTAATTTCATTTTCGATTTCTTTTCATTTTATTTTTCGATAATTTTTATCGGTTTGAGATCCAGCAAAAGCTATAAAACAAGCCAAACAAGAGCTCGGATGCCCAGAATATAATGAGCCATTTGATAAATTAATTCGCTTCTTCTTATTCAAATTCGAAGTATCCAAAGACTGTAAATTTTCACTGATCGATCGAAAATTCCATGATAGTTTCCATGAATGCGAGATTCGCAGAACAAATTTGAGGATGCTCGACTAATAATAATCACTTGTCACCTAACTTGTCCTACCGTAGAGATCGCTTCTTCGCTGTACAAAAGTTCAAAGCGGAAAGTTCATCCGGGCTTTTGTGCTCGGGTCGGAGTGTCGATGATCGAAACACGATGTCGGGTCCTCCTAATTGTTTCTTTTTATTTTTTCTCAACTGGTAGTAGCACGTCGGTTTTGGCCTGGTAACCGAGTCTAATAGAGCAGGCCCTAATTTACCTGTCGCGCCTTGGGATTCAGCTTTCACGTTTCAGCGGAATCGCAGCTTTCAAAAACAGCTCGTTCCCGTAGGTGGTAAATTTTCCGTCCCTTGTGAAAAGGTTTCCCAGTAGCCCCGGCAAAAACCAATGACCTAATTTATGCCGCTGAGAACGAATAAAAGAGAGGACGGGATGAGACATATATACAATAGAAAAACATTCCATGCTGTGGAATTATGTCGTCACGAAGTTAACGATTTTAGAAAGTTTGACCACGATTTTGTGCTCCTCCGTCGCACAATGGAGCCAAACTTGGCGAAACTCAACATTTTTCGGGAACCTCAACTGAAAGTGACATTGTCGGAGATATTATCGCCCGATATGTCGACGAGACAAAAGGTTTTCGTTTGTTTGAAGAGTAAATGAAGAAGTTGGAGATAAGACGGAAAGAGGAAGCGTAATCTGTCGACTTTGGAAGAAAAATTTTTCTAGATAAAACTCATGATAGATGATCGTTTTATTGTAATGCTGGTTTTTGATTATTGCATATTCCCCGACTCGTCCGATCTGAGGCTGAGTGTGTGAAATATGGATAAATTGAGGGGGACAAAAATATAAAAGAAAGCAAATGAAAGAAAATGGCTGAGCGAAGTAAAAAGATTTTTATTTTATTCTGTGACAAAAAGTATATGGAAAGAAGCTTCCGTTCGGTCACATTTGAAACTCCATTTCTCGAGCCCAGATGGAATTCAAAGTGCTCCTCACATTACAATGACAGCATCGTCCAATCACAATTCATTTTGAACCTAATCTAAGCAAGCTAACGCTGGAAATTCCGCACGACCACGTCGCAAGTACAACATGTCAGAAAAAGAGTTGGAAATCGATTTAGACTTATTTTCCGCCTGTTGAATTTGTGCGCTGGCAAACTCCCGCGACAGCTGCTGAAACGCGGGTTCTCTCGGATCTTTCGCATCCGTGGAAATAATGCTGAAGGCACGAACCGGTCTCTGCACTTGCGCCCCTTCTCATAGTTACACCATTAAAGCGAGCTCGTGTCCTCGCACATCCTGCATCCTTTGACGGTCCGAGCACAATGCCGCGTCGTAGGATCAGTGAATTCATGAAAAATGCGGGATCCTTTCTGTCAGTCTTGTCTCAAATGGCGCGTCACATTCAGGAAAATTCTCCGCCCAGCGCGCCAGCTGTCAGACACCCCGTTTGTTTGTCTTTCATAAACGAAATAAACATTTATTCTGCGCGCGCGGGAGTAAATACGCACTCGCCTGAAATGCAAATACCTCTTGGGATATTAAAAAGATAAATAAATAACGGACACGCAGGTGCCTCGGTCACTATAACGACACCCTATTTTGTCAGACGATAAGACGACTTTTATCTGACAAAGAATGACGTTTTTTTTCTCTCTATCTTAATGCCCTAATCCTAATGACCGAAATCTAACTTCAGATAAAAACGAAATGTGCATTCCGGGAAACAATTATTTATCTCCGAACCACTCCCAATTATGACAATTAACTTTGGAGGGACGACGAAAAAAAAAGACTTTCTTATCACCGGTGATTAAATTTTCTGGTACCTTTCATTTGTTTTGGCCTAACTTTTTATTAGATAACGCTCTTTCTCTGTTTGTTTTTCATCAATAGTTTACTCAGACGATTGTTCGAAACCAGTTTTTTTGTCCGGAACGAAAAACAACGATAATCGATAACAAACACCGCATTTGCAGATAAATAATTTTTTATGAATCGATACTGGTGATAATTCCCTTTGAAACGTTTGGATTGATATTCAAATCAACAAAGGGCACTAATAAAGTCTATATTCTTGAAAATTGACAATGCACCGGACAGCAGTGATTTCCCGTGAACATGTGCCTCGTCTTTGTTGATCGATGAAATCGGTCAACCGTACGAGAAATTGCTCAGCTCTGGTAAACATTCGCAACTAACACACTCTAGCCCGATGACAAGTGTATTTTGTCGTTACTTTACGAAGCTGTCACTTCAGTCGCTACTTGTCATTCGGTTGGCCATTGACATGCACGACCAGAGGTGAAAGGGTGACAAGCTCGAAAAGGGATCGCGATTGGCATTTTATCATAACTGCGGATTAGGCGGAGGATTTGGAATCGTCTTAATCTCCGGGGCTTATTTGTCGACGAGTTAATAATTGTGAATGTTTGGCCATGCCGGTTCCATACAAGGGAGGATCAGAGCAACGACTGACAAAGGGTTATTCAGCGAAATATGAGAAGAAGGACGTCTGTTTATGCATTTTTCGACGTTCCAGGTCTTTGTCGGGATTTGCAGGGTGTTTGTTCGCGAGTTAATAATTTTATAGAGATATGCCTCGGAATAAAGAACGTTCATGGCAAGGGGACAATGTGTGAATTAAGACAGTTTAAGTTGAGGCGATCTGAAAGAAATTGAGTATCACCCGGCTTGTGTTATACCAGTCTGTTATAATACCAGTTCGGATATTGTGACGTTTTATTTGATTTTTATTTACTTGTTAGACCTTCTTTTTTTCGATAAATCGATACCTTTCCATTCGCATGTAATGTGGCATGAAATGGTTATTCAACATAAAAAACTTTTCTATAACAACTATTTTTTATACAAATTTTAATTATAAATTTCATAATAATGTTGATAACTTTTTAGACCTCGGTGTAAATATAGTTGCGTTGGTTTTTTGTTCTGTGACGTCCGAGAAAGGAATTTTTATTATAAAAAAATGTCATTACAATGGTCTTTGTGAATCAATGCTTTTGTAAGCGTCTCAATATTTGTATTTCTATGCTGACAATTTTGTTTTCTGTCGCAAGAGAAGCAAGTTAATAGAAAAGCACTTGAATTAGGTTGAATTAATATTATTAAGTTTAAATTATTGGTGACTAATAAAACGATGCCGTCGAATGGTATATAATATAAATGAGCGGTGTGAAATCGGCTTCAATTGGCTGAAAAATATAGTCTCGTTGGGTGGAGAAGTCGTAGGAAGCCTAATGTTGCGGCCATGCATGATTTTCCGAGTATCAATGGACACCCGGTTTTCTGTGTAACAGCACAACAAAAAGCGCGCGTGTTCGGATAAAAGCCATGACGAAAATCGGAGCACGCGATTGGTCCGAGGCGCAGACTACGTCGCACGTTTTATGTTGACGCCATCCCAGATGTCATTAGCCGATATTTATGGGACGCTTATGAGGAGATGACTCAATTCCACAGGTCGGGAAAATTTTAAATTCAAAATGGCGTCTTATGTTAAAATCAACATGGCAAAGCCGAAGGCCCCCAATTGACTCGTCTTCCCTCTTTTTTTTGTTGTGTTAAATAATGGGTTTATTCAGATTAGTGAATTTGGAAATCGAAAAGTTTCCCAGAACGTGGAAAAATCTGCCATCTTGAAAGAGACCCCTCTCTGATTCGAAAACGTGAGAAATCAGGTTCGTCCGTTGTTTTGTTTTGTTCAATGGAGTTGGATCCATATAAATTATCGATTTTTTGTATGTTTTTTTATTCGGAATCCAAATTTATGACTTAATATGGGTGGGAACATGGTCGACCAATTAAACGAAAATGAAGTCATTTTGTTGAAACACGATTGAACCGGTCAGAGCTATTGTGACGACGTTATTCGTAGAAATTATTGCATTAAGATGGAATTTTGTGTTTTCTGACGGTGTCCTTTTAGCAGTCGCGAACATTTTTTAATCCGGCGGGTGGGAATTATGTGACGCTCATCGCCTGATCGTTATTAATGATCAACACCGAGTGTAACGATGTGTTACCATTATGGCGGTAATTTCCAAGAAAACATTTGAAATTATGGCCGAAGAAAAGTGGGCGCTTAGATTTTCGGCGACTCGTCGTGGTGGTAATTTAAGAAAGACTTCGGCTTCCGTTCGGCCATTTTGGAGTTGAAAACACTTGAGAATTGAGAAAAACCAGGCGATCCGCTACTCTCTTTTCAAACTACATATACATAAAAGAAATGAGTGTGAAAATTCATTTATCTCACTTCAATTGAACTTGTTCTCGTTTCTTTTATTATATGTCGAATGACTAAAAAAATTTTCTAAAAAAGTATTTATTATTTACCATTATTCATCTCCTCTAAATACATTTAATTTGACGTTTTACAGGCTCAAATTTAATGAAATTGGGAGATAAAATATATGAAAAAATTTTATGAGATTTAGTCTGGAAGTTTATTAATAAGTTTTTATTTATAATTTTAACACGTTTTATTCATTTTTAGTTGTTTTACGTTAGATTGAGATGTTGTTAAAAATGTATGAAACTCGTTTTGTAATAGAATTTTTTGTGATGTGAAATTTTATGAAATTGTGTCTTATAGTGTTCGAAAACAACATCGTAACGTCATGAAAATTGGATAACTTGTTGCAAAGACGTCTATAAACCGTTATATTTTATTTGTCGATTACAGAACAATTTCATTTTCTCGTGTATTAAAGCAAACTCTGTAAAACCTTCAAGTGCACTATTAACATTCAAAATTGTACTACACAGTTTAGTTTACATTATGGCTTCCATTTTATACATATACGAACTATCCAAATTGATCGATAATTTTCAAATTTGCAAAATTTGATTTCGTTCTAATATGAATTCAGAATCATTTTCAATTGATTTTCAATATCATAAGGCATTTAAAATTTTATTTCGTGCTATTTTTAAACTTTTTTTCATACCTCGAACAATGTTCTGATAAAAGAATTGTGATTTCAGTTGTGATCGAGATTATATCCCAACGCAGTTAAATGTGCCGAAAACTTTCGTACCAAAAACGGATCGAGTTCTAAATGTGACCATCAGGGAATTGAGACAATGCAAAGTGATGTCTCTGGAATCGGAATATCGTCGAACTAAATGCCACAAAATCCTCGTGACGACAATGTCATTTGATCCGGCCGAAATTTCGAGGGCGTTCGATCGAACTGTCGAGGACGGAAGTGCGGCGCGAAAAGAGTCGCACAAAATCGGCGCCGGTGGTTTCAGTCACATAAAGCGCGGTCCAAAAGGGGAAATCGATTTTCTGATGGACTTGTACAAAGGCATCCAGCGTCCTGTAAATAGTACTAAAATGTGCTGGAATTTTGTTCCAACTCCCACCAAAGTGTTTGTCACAACACGTTCGATTGGCAAACTGGAAATAAAAAAAAATTTTGTACGCGCTTGTAAAACAGGCCTACTCGTTTTTGCCACGCACGCCTCTCAGGATGAGATTTTTTTCGTACTTAAACTACCTATCATTTTATCTCAAAAATACCGTCTGAATTGTTTGCGCAAAAATTTCATTGTTATTAAATTGTTCGTAGAATGGGCGGTTTAAATGGAATATTTACTGTGAAAAGTATGTGTAATGGCGTTGTTGAATAGAAAATTGTGTGATGAAAGTGTTGGAAATTGAATCAATAAGACGAGAGAAATGTTTTCTTCCACCCATTGTAAAATACATAAAATTCGATTTCCAGCAATGCTATCAGTCCTTTGTCCGAAAAATGGAGACTTTAGAGACAAAGTAGAGTTAATATAGATACTAAAAATAACGTGGCTCCAATCAACTCAGCGTAAATCTGAAATCAATATGCTCGTTTAAGGGAAATTGAAGTTCACTCGAGTTCAGAAGGTATGTTTCATGTATAATAAGCGAGAGGTGAAAAAAAAACATTTTTTTCACTAGTTCCCCGTTGTTCATCACTTTGATCATATGATTGAGTGGATAAATATGAAAATTAAAATATCCTCACTGATTTTTTTTCTCGAATATAAAAATGATAATTTTTTTTTCCTAGCATATTCACCTCTAATGACGTGACTTCGAATGCTTTGTGTGTTGATTTTAAAATGATTCATATTTACCGTCAGAAAACAGAACGGTGATATACGTGCACAATTTTTCAAATTAGGTATACATATGAGAGATGTCACAAAGTTGCCGTTGACTTTATTTTCATAAGCTGATGAAGAGAAAGCTCGAGAATTATGTTTTCACATATAACAGAAGAGCATTTCTTAAATTTATGGAAAACAATTTTCGTGAATTTCATGAAGTAACGGCATCTTTTTCATCGGTATGACGTTTCTATCAACGATATTTTTTGTATCGCTGATTTGAAAAATTGTTTTTGATGTTCGACGTCGATATTTGTACTTGCACACAAAATTCACCGTTTCATGAATATAGAAAAAAAAGGAAAAAAAAAAAATTGCGCAACACACTGAATTCTTCCTCAACGCAAAATATATTCCAAATGTATTCTTTAAATGCAGATTTTTATTTCACAAAATATTTGCAATCATACAAGAACAAAAAAAATTGTTAATGCAAAAAAAGGATACTGCAAAGTTATTCGCGCGCAGTGTAAACAAAAAATGTCGAAAATGTGACATTCCACTGATGGATAACACTCTTCTCCTTCGCTCGCATTCCTATCACTCTTTTATTCCGAATTGTCTGCTTCCAATAAGCGTTCTTGACGAAAAATTTCTTTTGCCCGAATGTGCTGCCTTTTGCGCAGTTATTTTCTCTAATCAAGCACCTGAGTCCAAAAAGTGGGCGAACGATTCGCCCTTTCAAATCAAGTGAATTCGAATCGACGTCGTAATTCACGCGGCTCTAGGCCTTTGCCGGCGTCAATTTCAGCGTCAATTCCATTTTTTTTCTCGCCGGTGAATTTCAGCCGCGCCGCACACGCTAAATGGAACGGAATTCGGGTGTGCCGGAGAGCCGAGGCTGATTTATTCGGCGTCGATTGCGAAGGCGTTAAGTGCCATTTGTGACATTTAATCCATCTCATCTACAGCGAAACTGAGACGCACGAGATACCGCGACAATTTTTAGGGTAGAACGCCCGGCCAACATGGAAAATATCTCACGAGGAATTCGACTGGGGTGCTGATGGGTCCTTGATCACGATTTAGAATTTTTCAGCTCGGCCGTGTGTAAAGTGTCAGTCACTTCGTTTGAGTGCTCGATTTCAAATTGAAGTGCGCTGTCAGTGAAGAAAAAAATTAATTTGTTTTCTTTGATCAAGACTAATTGAAAAATACTTTGCTCCGGAATATAAAAAAGGAAGAATTTTCCACGGGAATTGAAAGATCCTCGAAATGAATATATCATCAATATTTTCGTACAAACTTTTCATGTATCTTTGCAATTTATATTCATACCACCAAGTAACTATTACATAGAGGATGTGCTAATATTTAAACTGCAACTTTGGTACGGGTATGTTGGTCTAAGAGATTATGTTGTTATCTTAACATTTTCATGTTCTTTTTTTCGTTTCATTCAACATAGACCGAAACGATTGGAACTAATTGACTATAGTACCAACAGAGTTAATCATCAGACCAATAACACTTACCACAGACTCACCTTATAATTGCAAATATTTTTTAATCAATTGTAATTCGGACATCAAAAAAGAGTTCATCTCGACCATTATCATTTACGAAAGAAACTAGTTTAATATCTCGGTTCATCTCTCGGAGGATAGTGCACTAACAAGTATTCCCAAGTTATTCCGCGTCTGCGTAAAGTATCACGTAAATAGCTGTATTCATTACCAAGCTATCACTGACGTCACTTTGAAGGGCTCGAAATATCTACAGAGATAACGTGTTAAGTTATTTTAAGCCCACGACATAATATAATTTGCAAATTTCGAAATGCCTGCAATAATATGAGTACGTATTATATCTGATTAACCTAATATGTAAATGATATCACATTTGCATAAGTTTAATCCGGATGAAACAAGGGGATCGGAGAAGCGGAACCACATTTTTACCACAAACGTGATCAAACAGATCAAGAGACCCTAATCAAAATCTTGACACACTCAAGTCTTAGATTTAATATCAAGTTTGTGCCGCAACCCTGATCGAAATTAAATTCTCCAACTTAATCGCTTAATTGTAATCAAAAAACTTTTTGATTTAATATAATTTTCAACTTGTGCTCACGAAGATGCATTTAGCCAGTAATAACGGGTTTGTGACCTATAACCTTTTCAAGTTTCGACGAAACGTTTACTGAAAATGTTTTCTATTGTCACTTCTCGTTTCATAGATTCGATTAGTTTTCGAATATAAGCAGTCATATTTATATGATATTTTGAATGTGATGTGGTGACAATCAGTTGTCATAACGCCCACAGAGATTAAACCCCAAACAATGTAAATTATTTCACTGACGTAATAAAACGTTATTCATCAGTTCGGTTAGAAATGTAATTACCGCGATAAAAATTTCAACTGATAGACTTCAAATGTTGTGCAATCAATGGAACAAATATTTCGGTATAAATGTTATACATCGTCATAAAAAACAAACGATTCCAAGTATAATTTTTAATACACTTTTCAAAACGATGGATGAATTAAAAAATAAAAAAGAAATCAATTAAAAACATTCGAATTGTAATTTTGAACGATTGTTTATAATTTGAAATTACTTTTTATTTGACGGTTCTTATTTTCCTAAAAATATATCTTCCGTGACGTAGTATCAACTGAAAGGCAAAAGTGCCAAGCTGACAGTCAGTTCCAGGGCGGGTCATTAATTTCAAAAATGTGCCAACAGGCCTCTCCCTTTCGGGCACTTTATTATCACATTTGGCCGAGTTTACACGTGCACATTGTCCGTCGCAAAAACCATTAACATTCCGACAAAAAGTGGTCGGCATAAAGGCCGAACCGCCTACGAAATTGACTCTAAACATTGAACGCCCAGTGATTCTCATTGTCCCCCTGCGTTATTGTGCGAATTAACGTTATCAATTCATTCGGACCGTCACGCCTAATTATATAGCTCTAATAAGCCCCGGCCCATTTTGCATGCCGAACAATGGCCGCGTAACAAACGAGTGCTACTGGGTCAGTGTCGTGGAATCCAAAACTATAATACCGCGGTCGCCTTCATATATTCTCTTTTTTTCAGGAATAAACGGCTTTTCACGTGTCAGCGTGCAGCCGAGAAAACGATGCCAGTCGGTCAGAACGCGGGACCTCCTGGGGCGCAGACCACGGCTTGGCCCAAAAGCAATTTCTTTCGGCCATTGTACATTAACACTGAATCATCGCTTTGAAGGCACAACCAAAGGCCCTCGGGCGAATCGGGCGCCGTCTCGTGGCCCGTCGTCATCATTCACTCTCTGCCGACCAACAGATTTCCCTAAGCACAACAAAAGACCCGATTCGCAGGCTCCGCGAAACCCTCGGGCCTCTTCACGATAAATTCCCCGTGAACGAAATTCGGCGCAGGTTTGATGGAATTAGGAATGAGCTTTGATTGGCGATTCGCCATGGTGATTCGGGGTTGCGTGACTGTTTTGATGAATTAGCCACTTATGGGATTCGGATGGGCTTTGGACACCAGATTTTTCACGGGGTCCAGACAAGATTTGGCTATGAAAGTGAAAGCGCCGATTGGGTTATGATTCAATTAGGATGAATAGCACACGAAAATTTATCGGAGCAATTTGAGAGTTGATGGGTCGTTTGCCTGACACCAAACTAAATTTATCGCCGAGTTAAAGGTGGATTGTGAATTAGAAACGGCGATTTCATATCGGCTAGACGGTGTCTTCTGAATGCGTGATGTGAAATTAAGGCGGGTTAGTTTTGTTTACAAAATTGAGTCGAGGTCAGCGGGCAGATTTATTTTCGTATCATGAAAAAATGACTTCTAAATATAGGATTGAAAATATTTTTTTAATTTCAAAGAGTGTATCTTGATGTATTTTTTAATATTTTTTTGTGAAAACAATTGTTGTGATGACCCTTAAACTTGATTCGCTTTCTGAAAACAAAACTAACCTTTCACAACGTCTCAAGTCTGAGATTGTCGTTATGTCTTTGATTATACCCGGACATTTTTCAGTTTTCCAGTTCATAAACAGAGATTCCGCGTTAAACAACGAAAAATCCATTAAGGTTTCAAAGCAACTCGGCCGGAATGAATTGTCTGCATTGTCAGTCGTCAGAACACTTTACACCGAGACCAACACAATCACACACCAGTCGACAATTTGTGCTTTTTCAATCGATAAATTTCAATCAGCGTTAAAAGTAGGACGAATTGTTGCACATACCTGAATAACGAGAACGTAAATTGTAAGTTTTTTTATGAGAACCGTCACAACATTGAAAACTGCAAAACGCGGCTTGCTTATAGCGCAACCTATTATTGACCTCATCGTAAAAAAAAAAGTTCATTCGAAGTTTTCTCATAACCATTGTAGAATATTTCAAGCCCAATTAAAAACAGCTTTGTAGAAAAAAAAAAAAAAAAAAAACAACGAATTTCGTCGAACAAATTCTTCTCATCAAGAAAAATATGTTTTTTTATAATCGTTATAGAAGTATGTAAGAATTTTGAACTGTGAAGGAACTTGTTACAAAAGTCGAAATCATCGATGTTTCCAATTTTTTTTATGCATCAAAAAAGTCGAGCATACCGTATAATGAATTAACAAAAACTCATCAATTTCCAGCAAGGCCATCGCACTCAAGTTGCGTCTGGTTATTCCGTGTGATGAAAGGAGATGACGTATTGAATCAAGATGAGTATTCAAATTCCGAAATTACGCATAACCTCAGGTGAAATCAAATTTCTCCCGCCTCTCCGGATTATGAAGAACAAAAAAAGGAGGATGAAAGGAAAGATCGATCGGTTCGCCAATCGATCAATTGTTCGAAGAAATTCCGACGGGCGGTTGATTTGACTGTGTCACCATTTTCGTGTCGGCTTCCTTGGCTCTCCTCTATGGCGCACAGAGGAAATTGCGACGTACTTTATGGGACGTCGTGTGTGCGCAACGCTTGCAACCGTGCGTGAATAAGCAATTGAGTGGCACGAGCACCTAGATGCGCGTCCTTTGCATTATCGATCTCGTATTAATCTTATGGGC
Source organism: Trissolcus basalis (assembly GCA_025266255.1). NCBI lineage: Eukaryota > Metazoa > Arthropoda > Insecta > Hymenoptera > Scelionidae > Trissolcus > Trissolcus basalis. The sequence continues at coordinate 65,181 of JAAMPD010000018.1, forward strand.
AGATGTTGTACGCGCGGTACATATCCGCTAATCGCCGAGGGAAGCTCTTTATGATATATCTGCACGGTCCACTTGACACACGTGACGCATACCTGCGTCGCAAAGCCTCTCTCCAATCCTTTGTCGTTGCCTCGGCGTGCGTGTGTTCTAGAAAATTTTTCTATTTATAAACAATGCCATGCATTATTGACGAGTTGCGTCAGGTCGTCATACCTCCGGGACAACTTTCTTGAATTAGGATGCGTGGATTCCAAGTACGGGAGGACTCGCGATATTGGCAGTTGATTTAATTTGAAATTTTTATCGGTTGCACCGCGTAAGTTGATTCCGATGCTATGAGAGCAAGAAAATATAAATTGGTTTTATTCCCCGGCGCGGAGATTTTATAAAATCGATAAAATATTAATGATAAAACAAAACTGGACATGAATTTAATTCGCCGTATAAATGTGATGACTGGAAGGAAAAAGGAGCAATAAAAAGAGACCAGAATGAATATTATGGAAGAGAATTCAAAGATTTACAAGTCAAAGAATAATTGCATAAAGTAAACGATGAGAAAAAGAGTGAGCAAAAAATTTAAAGCACAATTTCATCGATAAAGATATATTGAAAAGTTATTCAAATAATAAAAAGGTCGAGGATGAATTTTTTAATTCGTTCGAATAGAAATCACGGGTTGAAAAGCGTGAATCATTGTGATTGTTGGGCTCAATATGATTTATTGAAACGAAAAAAAGAAATCAAAGTGAAACTTACATTGTTATTTCACATAATATCGTGTTTTTCCAAATAGGAAAATGTATTGAATTATAAGCGCCATATTCAATCAAAAATATTATATCATCTTGTTACCAAACATATGAAAACTTGGAATGAAAAAAAATTTTTTTTCAATGTTGGCCTATTTATAGGAGATTGAATTTTTTGAGGAAACATTTGGACACCAAAATGCTTGCCAAATAAGTTGAGAAACTGGAGATTCACAGAAGTTTTACGATGTGAATCTTTATTGAGTATACACGAGACATCGATATAGATATGTTATCCTATTTTTATTTCTCTTTGAATATTTTTGCGAACGTTTATTTATAAAAAGATCGCCTCGCAGGGCCATGATGCTGAACCACTTGGGAATTATAGTCGATGCCACAATTTTTCGTTGACTCAGCTGTAGTTGTGTTTGTCGTGGTTATCGAGTTGCAAATACGAAATACAAGATAATCTGAACTGCGATTTATGTGTTTGAATTATTAGATTCGTTGGTTCGTTGAATCCGAACTGTCTATATTTTTTATGCCAACAGTTGTGTGCACAAATTACAGCGTATTCCTGTTTACCATCAAGTTTCGCTACCGCATTATTAATTGTACGTTGAGAAAATGTTTAAAATACCGAGCAACAGATTTACATAAAATATAGTCAAGACATAATAATGGATGTGTTGTACAACTTCAACTAACTTCGTTCAACTAAACTCTCAACGTTCCAAAACTTGTGCTTAAATTTCGAGTAAAACCTGCATCACTTCGATAAACACCGAAGTGTAGCTGTAATTTAATTGATACCCTTTTGAAATGCGTATTTTTACATGACGAACATTTCTCGCGTTGTTTCAAATATAGCACGATGCATTCATTATACAGAATAGCACTCCTAAACTACTTTCAGCGAAGTTCGAATTTCACAAGCTGGAACAATTTTTGAACATTCCCAAAACCATTATAATTCATAAAACAATTTTTCAACTCAACATTTTTTTCAAAACTAAAATAAAATACCATTTCAGCCCATTTTCCTAAAACCGCACAAAAAATCTAACTCGGACCACCTCCTCTTTAGAACGAAATGACCAGAATCGACTTGTTCGGATGTAAATAAATTGAACTCTGACACTCAAAGTGTCACAGGGTTTCGGACATGGCCCTCGATGGCCAAGCAAACACAAACAGTTATTGTGAATCTGTTTATATTATTTGGACGTCGCCAAAGATCGGTCGTTCTGAAACGCGGGTGATCGATGCCCACCTTTTGATCGCGAAGCCGTCAAAGACAAGCAACACCTCGAGATAATATTTTCCACCGTAATACGACCGCGGGTTTCTTTCTGTTTCCCCCGTGTTTGGGGGTTCAGAATCCGAAACCCGGTTCTCGAATGTTTTCGTAATAACGTCCAATGGAAGGGTCGGAACAAGAGGCGATGTGTCTCAATGTTTAGCCTGATCCTTCAGCTGTCCCATTGTAACCTGACAAAACCCTAGCTCGAATAACGTCTTGTGTCGTGGGGATTTTTGTACGAAACAGCGGCTTCTCGCGTGGCCAGGAGGTCAACATTTTTTTTTCATACTCTTTGTTCGCAGTTTTGACAGCGATCCCGAACCTTGGATCGCACGGATTGTGCCCAGGGTTTAATTCCGTTTGAAAGGGAGCTCTTCTCGACCGTCAAAAGGCCAGCGAGTGACACGTATCACAAGCGCATACGTAATCCGGATAGAGTTTGAGGTTTTTCGAGTCAATGCGAAACAAAACTTCGGGGGAGAGTTTATTGTTTATGCATGACGCCCGCAAAAGACATTTATTCACATGTCGTACCTGTTGAAAAGTCAGTTCCCTTCGGTACGGGTTGTGCCAGTCTTGGAAAAAAGATTTAATTTTAGAACATGCTAGTATAATATTTTCAATCCCGTAGTTATTTTTGTGATGATACTCCTGTGTGGATATTTTTTTTAAATTATTATCTGTTGATACAAGAATTAAGAGACGAGATTAAAACATGTTATACGAAGCCTGTGACGATGCGCACAGCTGTGATACTATAAAGTTCTGTGTGAAGGCAGGCCCATAAAATTGGATTTATCCCGGCAGTTGGCAATAATTGGATATTAATGTACTCGATACCTTTGGATGAATGAGCATATTCATTGTTCCATGATGATCTTGAGTGGTTCTTCTTTTTTTTTCATGCAAAATGTTTTTATATACAGATGTAAATTACTTTGGATCGATTTTTGCAATTATACTCGTTAGGTTAGCTATTGAGTTTGTTGAACAAACAAATGCTCATTTATTTACATTTACTCATTCAATTACCAGTTCTCCAATCTGATGATACCGTAATTATTAACATCATCAGGGTTTCTAGCAAGTTTAAATTAATGAAACATCTATAAATAGTGTGCTCATAGTTGTTTACATACGTAACACCTCCAATTAAAGGGTCTTAAATTGATTAATGAAATCTGAAACGTCATATCATAAATATTGACGGAGATATGAATTATTAAATTATAATATCGAAATCATTAGCAGATGAATATTTAATGAATATGTTTGAATTCAAAAGTTTTCCCAATACGTAATATCAATGTTGAATGGAAAAAAATTATTTAAAAAAAATTTGATTGTGAAAGATGAAAAATTAACATTGATAAACCCACATGTGTATGAATATTTCTTCTGAGAACAATGGTAGAATTTTTAACCTTTCATTAGATCAATTTTTTTATGCTTACGAATAAACTCGAACCTGCCGACGAATATGCGTAACGGAGCATTCTTGAGAAAAGTCAAGTCACAGTTTTATTTCTCACTTTGATCTGTTGATTTACAAACTTACCTCCTGTTGTTGGAACAATCAGATGACAAGTCAAAAAATAGCGATAGGTTAAACGAATAACGATCAGATCTCGTTTCCATTGTTTTTTCCTAAGCGTGAGGATCATTTTTTCAACACCATCCATTCAAATAACTCATTTGAATTTGAATAACTCTGAAAGAAAAAAATAATCTGTTACATCTAATGAGAACAGTTGGGATGATCTCAAATAAAAAGTAACGGGGCAAGTATTTGGAAACGAAAATTGAAAACTTTTCAAACATTGAATAAAATAAAAAGTTGTGATGCAGCACGGTAAAAACTCGTTCAAACGGGTATTTTTTTCATTCGCAAATCATTAATTGGAAACGTTATGCGCAAGTGCAAATATGTATACAAAATTGAAAAACATTTAAACAACTTAAATAGGTCAGTCAAGTGCAATCACTTTAAGCTATCGAAAAAAAAGTTTATTTGATTAAGGTGAAATGTAAATTAATCTTGTGTTGTCTTTTTCACACTTGTGGGAACATCAATCATGTTATCTTTGTTACACCTATGACTTACATTTCATCCTAACATTGAAAATAAATCTACACTGAAAAAACAATGGAGTTTCCTAAACTCCGAACTAGATGGCGTTCAAAAATAAGTTCCAGTGTTTATTCAATGCAATTATAAATATTAAATTCAAAGTTAAAATTATTCTGAAGTAATAAAATTCCACATTTAATTCAAGTTGTTGAAAAAAAAAAAAAAATCATTTTGTGAGTTTATTCATTGATTAACTCATAAAATCAAACTTTTTAATAATTTCTCGTTGGCATTGTTACTCAATTAAAATGGATACAAGTTTTTAAATCGACCTGGTAAAGAGGAATGACTAAAAATAGCAGTCTCACCTCCGCAGGGGTCTCTTTGAGGAGGACAGTGCCACCGACAACATCGTTTAAATTACAAGCGGACTGACGTTATGGACGATTACGCGTTCTAAATGTCGAATTGGCTCTATCCCTCAGAGAAACTAACGATTTCACGCTGGTCTCTCTCAAACCCGCGAGACTGAAGGCTCGTGCATGAGGTGACAGACTTCAACAAGATGTGCGTGAACGCTCGATCAAAATAATTTGAATTGATTCACATCATCGCGTTCGGCTTCGAGTGTCATCACTCCGATATCCATCCGCACGTTTCTCTTTATTTTTTTTTGTCGCCACAGCTGAACGTTGATCGCACAAGGAACGCCGCGAATAGGTAGCAAAAAATGACGTTTATCAATTAGACTCTTGCTTGTGGCACAAGATTGATGTATTTGTTCGGGGAACATGTTAATGTCAGCCTAGTCACGATAAATGCGCAGTCCCTTGTACAGCTGTAATTAAAATGTGTTTCATTAATTCATCGCCGGTTGATCAAAATGCTACCGAATCTCTCGCTGTATTATTAATCTTGTATCGGTGGTTCAATCATCGACTTCTAAATTCAGCTGAGCCAATTAATTTGACGTTAATGGCTAATTATCTTGTCGTTATTAATTCAATTTTTTTACCGGCTGAAAATCAACGTTGCACAATTTTTTTTCTTTCAGATTCAACGGTAAACCTTAACATGTTGGTCGTGGAGATCAAAAAACGTTCCTTTGAAAGATACATCTGAATAGGCAGAGAAAACACACTGACACAAAAAGCTGAAAATATAACAGTCAGCTTGGAGTTGCGCCTCATAAGTCTTTCATGAAGAATTAGAGGGCGCGTGTGGTCGAGCTTGAGTTCGGACGTGCGATGATATTTTCTGTACTCTCAAAGTGTAAACATTGGGGAGCAAAGTAAATAAACACAACTTAAACACATCCCCGATGGGACGAGAATGACTGCTAATTCTCGGGATAATTGTTTTAACAGCATGTTAGAAATAAATCTCTTGCAGTCTCGTCTCATATTTCTCCGGTTGCTTTTTTGCCCGGGGCAATATTATTTTTGTAATCAATGTCTCAAGTTCGAATTCAGGATTACGACTGGATCAAGGCTGGATTTGAAAAGGTCATTACTAATAATAAAGTTAAGACAACAAAAGATCAACGTTACGTAATAAAAAAAAATTCAAGGTTTCATAACAGGTGTGTATCATCGGCGAAAAAATTCGACAGTTTTTAATCAGCATTTTAGATTAATTTGAAACTGCATTCCAATTGAAGTTTCATCATTTTGTTTAATCATTAATTCTATTCACGGACCCAGAACATGCAAGACGAAATTGAATTCATGAAGCCCGATGGAGATGGGACGCTTAGCCTGCATGATAGCATATCTGCAGCACCTTTTTTCGAATATCTCTTTTGCACTCGAATCATTCTGGCGGATTACATATAGACTAGACCTTATAAACGGATTGGAGCGCTTTTTTTGGGGACAGTCAGGGCGCGATATCCCGCTGCTCGCAGGGGCATTCTGTCGCATCCCAAGGACAAAATGAGTTTTGACCAACGAAAACCACGTTCTCATTATTAACTCCCATTCAACGGCGGCTTAGAGCCGACCGAATTGAAAATGCTAAACGGCCACCCCAAGCGAGCGTTGCCATCCAATTTGTCAGTTCTTGGACTTACGTGATGATTACATGTCTATCTGCCCTTGAGTATGAAGATCCAATCACCGCACAATGGCCGACAAATCGCATTCAAATTTTCATCAAAGAGATAAGGCCTCGCTTGACCCCGCACTTTCAATCTCGGCCTTTCATTGAATTATAAACAGACTCAATGAGTCGCGTCCGAGAGATGTCAAAACCCCGAAGCTCCTCTGAATGTTGTCTAACTGATTTTAAAGAGGGTACCCAATTTTACAGTAGGATAGGATAATTGAATCCCTATATGAGATTCGAGGGTTGAGGATGGAAGAAAATGAGTTTAAAAGAAAACGGTAGAGATAAAAAGTTGGACAGAAATGGTTCCTTGACATCGAGTTACAACTTTTGTGCATAAGTTGGCTGCGCTTTTAAACATACATCCGTTTCAATTTCGCAAATATGAAATCGTTCATTCGCGTTTGCCGCAAATAAAAAAAAAACTGCACGACGACTTTGCGAATAACTAAGTCGGTGGGGCGAACTTCGTTGACATAAGTCAGATGAAGATTTTTCTTGGCGTACTATCAAGAGAACTGTCAACCGAATTAGATACCATCCGCGTGATTATTTCGCAAAATGTCTCAAGTCAAATGAACTCTCGGGGCTCATGCGATCTTCGTTTTACAACGTTGACGAGCGATGAGAATCTTTGTGTTAAAAATAAGTTTGCATGCACCGATAGTAAGAACTGCTCTCGTTAATTATTAAGGACGATTACTATAAGGACGTTTGTTATTTCCACCTGTAAGTCTTCCTCTCTTCTGTGAATTCCGTTATCTCCGTTGGATATTCGCAGTAATTTTAACTCCGTGCGATATGCTATCATCAAAGAGCTCGGGAATTCAAAAGACGAAGAGCTACTTTTGTTACCTTTTCTTTATTTCAGTTAATCGGAGAAATTGATGTCTTACAAAGACCTCCCTTTTCAATTCACATCTTTCGTTTCTACGAAGATTTGTATATTAAAGATTTGTTACTTTACCTCTAACATCAAATGGATTGCACAAACGGGAGAGTGAAGTCTGCTCAAAAGTCTTACTCCAATTTAGATACTCAAATGCAAGAGGTGAAACCTGCGAAGGTAATTTTTACGTGAATTCACACGACTGTATGGGGGTATATAATTTTGGTCCTGTGTCGCGTCTGTGCTCAACGCATAATATATATCTGGACACGTGGATTTAGCCGAAAATTTCATTTGGAAGGAAGGTACAGTTGGAACGAGGATAAGTGGCGTTTGAGGAGTTGGCAAAGCTGAGACAAGCGTCCCGTAATACGACGTAGAACAAAGTTCGCTCCGACCGGGCGTAGATCCTCGGACGAGCACTTAATTAAGCGAATAACATATATTGCCGTTCCCGACTTCCGGGATACGAAGTTCGGTTCTGCATAACGTCCTACGGCTGGATCGGAATGTTATTCAGGTCCTGAATTTTGGCTTCGACTGCAAGATAAGGAAATGGGTGAAAGTTGAGATGAATGGCACTTTCTTATCATTTATTTTCTGCCAAGAAATTGTAATAAGTGTAACTTAGCATTTTTTCCTCCTTCTGATCGTATAAAAGTTCGCCGGGTTACTTATACAGGGGATTCAACCTAGTAATTCTGAAAGTCAATGGAGTGCCTACTCCAACGGTAAAATATATTTTTCCTCTTAAAAATAGTCGTCGCTGGAATGTTCATTGCAGAAAAGGTGGGGGTCATCATTTTCTTGTCTAATTGTTAATTAACCGACCTGCTGAAATCTGCATAGATAAAAGAATTAGCCAAAATTTCGTCTACTTTCGTCGGGTAAAAAGTTACCGCAGAGGTCCTTCGAAACGATTCCATATAATTTAACTGCAGTCTCGCGTAAATTCGGATTATAAATCGGCCAGTTAATAGACGGCACGCTTTGCTCGGTTCTATTTCCCGGTGCACTTAACCTAAACTCATCTTCCAGTTAGTCTAACGAAGATCGCACGAAATTACGTACCCGCGCGTACACCCAGGAGTGAACTAAGTAACGGCGAAATTCATTTCAATGCAAAGTGCGATGTATTTCCGGCCAACTGTGGGCTCTAATATATGAGAGAAGGTGGCCCCATTGCTTTGGTCGTTAAGCAAAGATATTGGATGATCTTGCTGTACGTTTGACAACACTATTAGTTTTCCAAGGTGAGACGTCGAGGATGAAGCTTTAATAATAATAAAGGAGGAGATTAGTCGCAGGATCTTGCACTGAAAATGTGCGGTTCATATAAAAGACGATCCTTTTCTAAGACAACAACACGTATGTACATGATTTTCTAAAACGTGTATCGGTTTCAGTTAGCGAATCAGTTGAAATATAACGACGAGATTATAAGCTGAATAAGTGAATAGATAATGTTTTGATTTGATATTCTAAACCATATGGTATTATTCAGTTGCTTTTGATAGGACATGATAAACGTTCGTTCGATATGTTGGTTCAAGCCGACCGATTCGTATTGTGATTTTAAACCGTATCTATATTTGATCTAATTAATTAAATATGTGAATTTTATCTGGTTCTAGTATAATTAAACAGGGGAATGTTATATGACACAATGTTATCACAACCAGTTTTAATCTCGCTTTAGCCTACATATTAACGAATGTTTCGCTTAGAGGTAATTTAAATAACAAATAACCGTATGTTATGATCGCCGCTGCCGCGACGACATTCCCACGCAGTGTTGGACCATGGTAAATAGTTATCGGCGCGATTGAATGTCGATGATAAGAGCGAGTCCTGCAAAAGATTTCAGTGCATGCAAAATTTTCAATTAAACTCACCTCGACGATTTTATTGCACTGGAATAAAAATTTTGATCTTTGTTATATCCATTTGGGTACGATTTTTCAAAATTCATATAAAAATTTACATTTTCACTAGACGAAAGTACATTGACTGTGTGCGATAATTTTTCGAAATTCATTTTCAAGTTTTGCGCCCCAGAAAGCACGTGATTGAGTGACAGCGAGAAAACAGTTTGTAATATTTCGCGGGCCATCCGAATAACCGAAACGTAGCGAATCATCGTGATTAGACCTTCCATAAGAGGGCACTAAAATTGATTGAAATATCTTCCTCTCGTGTATAGATCGAAAATTCATGATATCGGCAAACGAAATTTTCGATACAATATTATTGAGTCTGTCGAACCTTATCACGAGGGTTAACGACTTTCTCTTGACGTAAACTCTGCGCAAGAGAGACGGAGAAGAAAGCTGTATTTTAACACCTAACCATATTAATTCCGTTCGGTATATCTTAATGGATCGGCTGATGGAATTGTACGTGTGAGTTTATGACGAATATTTTGCATCAAGGATATAACTTTTGAGTTGCTCAGTCAAAATATCATTGGCTTTGCGGCAAATCTCATCAATTAATTATTGGATTACAATAACAATAAATTGTTAGGAGCAGACACTCCGAATATCATAAATACAATTTTAAAATCCATGGAAGCAGGATCGATCAGGAGTCAAATAGATAAATACAGAGATAAATAGTTGATCAAATTATAACTCAATTATTGAAATTCAGCTTTTCAGACGCAAACTTTCTATTGTTTTATTTATTTCTATCAAAGATTGAAATAATTATGAATAAAAAAAAACATCTTTGTGCATTATAACTGAATTAATATTATTATTATTTTTAAAGTTATTAAAGTGTATACGTGAATTTTTGTGCCGGGCATTTTTCGAAGATGATTCAGCGCATTTGCAAGCGTCACACGGGACTTTAATTGCGCGACAATTTCTATCACATAATTTACAGCATCGGGATAGTGACGTTCGATACCACTTTGAATACCGAATAACGAAACTCGAAGTCGAAAAATGAGAGAATAAATCATTGATAAGTGTTCGGTGTTTTCGCATAATCTTATTAAATGTTTTGCAGCGTGATAATATTAAAATTTATTAGCTGTTAGTTTCGGCCTTTTATTTTTCTTGCACAGGCCGAACGAAAATGAGAACAACCCGTGTGACATGCGAGGCAAAAAATTCCATACGTTGTATGTCTTTTTTTTATCAAATTCTGTTCCATCGTTCGGAATGAAGAAGTCTTCCGGTAAATCCTTTTGTGCCAAAGTGTTTCAGCGCCAAGTTAATCGATTAACAATTTATCGTCGCCTCGGACCGGGACTCTTGATTAAAATGTACAGACTGAAAGTTTTGCAATTAATTTCGTCATATTTTCGAAATGGAAATACACAAGGAATAACAAATTGTCTTGGGCAGAATCGACTAAATTAGAAGCCTTTGTCATTGTGTATTGATGACAAGAAACGATAGTCGGAACCTGAGTAGTACATTGTCTGACGCGGCATAATGGATTGTGTACCTAATATTTATCAGCGGTGGAATTGTCCCGGCCGGATGAGTCGGCAAAGGTCCGCACAGTTTCGTACAATTGTCAGCGCCAAAACTCGCACCGTTATGTGGGACATTTTATTCAAACCCGTCAAGTTGAATTATTTCGATTCGTGTCGTTGGTTTTCGAAATGGCAAAAATCAACCAACGGCAAACATAACTAATCAATAATTGTTTTGGTATCGCATAAACACTCGAGTTGGCAAAAAAATGCTAATGAACGGGTTAAAAAAATATACAACGCAATTGCCAGCGACATCGTGACGCTGAGTAACAATTCAATTACCAATTTATCTAATTAACTATCAAATAAAATGAGCGTGTTTAATTAATCCCGGAGCAGCTTCGAATCGAATGAAGAAGCAACGTCATAATTCAAAGGACTGTATCGTGTTCTTGAAATAATGATATCATAAAATGAAAATGAAGTCTGACTCGATGCAGAAAGGGCTGTTGCCCATTACGACGCTCGTATAATCGAATGTAAATATTAAAAGAGGGGCCTCGTTTAAATTCGTCGCTCATTAATTGTCGATGCCTCTCTGCTATGTCGTGCGCATCAATAATAAGACACTTATCGCCGACTTGAGTGTCTACGAAATTTTGTCACGTGCATTTGACCGTGAATACAAATTCAGCACTATCTATAATCAGCGAGTTAACACGAGTCATGCGCCGCTACAACTTGGACGGCTATCCCTTTTATCGTCGCCAAGTTTCTCAAGCATTCGGCGCTAATGGCTATTACAACTTATCAATAGACTTGTTTCCGTTTAACTGCTACTCCTTCGAGCTTTCATCCGTTTGTTTGAGTTAGAACTTAGCTGCGCAATTTCAATGGCGCTTTCAAGACTCGTTCAATTCATCCCAAACGAACGAGTCGAATTGGCTCGAGCCATCCAACAATCGCGCTGCCGAACATGAAGCTCATTCGAGCCGCGATCACCTCGTCTTCAGGGACGTCAAAGTTACGACCTGTGTACCATACGTCATTTGCATCATAGAGGCATCGATTCCTGCTTGCAAAACTTGTTGCGAATTGTCGTCGAGTTTTGTTGCACTTCGCATCTCTCCTCCGACTGTATAACTGCAACAAAAATATTTGTTCCTGACAATGAGTAAGTGACATGCAAAGATTGGTAATGACGGAACAAGAGATTTAGGAATCATAAAAATTAATCTTTTTCGTTCGAGTTTAATTGAAAAAATAATTTTTATATAATAGTGTTTGAAAATAATTTCAGATAAATTTGTCGGTGAAATTGAAGTTTGTGGATTTTTAAAATTGGTGTGCATATTAATTTTGAAACTGGTGTGTATTCATAATTCACGTCAAAATGATTTGAAAGAAAAAGTTGGTAAGAAAAAGCATTCACACGGAAGTAAAAGTTACAAGTACGAATGTACATTAATTTTGTGAAGCAAAAACGTAATATTGCTCTGATACGGCAATAGTTAATGTGAAACATGTGTGAAGTGGTGTAAATTGCCCCGAAAGTTGCCCACGTTCATTTGCTAGATTCGTTGTAAAAGTAGCGCCGCGTGTCGAAAAAGTGGCAGTGCACTTGGTATAAAGCAAGTTTTGCCAACCGTGAATTAGATATGACCGTTAACACCGTAAAGTGATCTGGCTTTTTGAGTGAACCGCGCTCAAAGGGTAACTTTGTATCCACGTTCCTCGCCCAGGACCGTGACAGAGAGCAGCAGAGAGAGAATTTTTGAATAAATGAAACTGAAAATAATTGTATTATTATAATATTGTAATAATGAGATAACATTGTATCAAAAAATGTCAAGCTGACCATTGATTCTTGAGATAAACATTCGTTTTTTATACATTCGTTTAATTTATTTCAAGTTCTCATTTACTTTTCCAAATTTGTACATTCATCATACTGAAATTTGCTTATGAATATATTAATGCTTATGTAAATTTTCATCCTGTTTGAAGGGTGACATTCGTGAAATGTTTTAGCGTATTGATTTATTTTGACATTAAGTATAATTTAGTCCCATTTGTTTTAGATGTTAAGATTTTTTCGCCAAGGTCTTATGTGTTGGTTTTGTTCGAGTTAAACATATTCTGACAGGTTTGAACGCGCTCAACAAATAACTTGAAATGACTGGCGCGTAATCGCTGATGTGCTTCTGTTAAGCCGTGAATTCAATTTGAAAGTATATACTCATTTTAGCATTTCACGAGTGTTCATCCATTCAAACTAGTTTAGAAATTATTTTTTTGGTAAATGAATCATCTAATTCAATTTAAACTATTATACAATCAATTTATAATTCTTATCATCATATAAGTCTTATCATCAAATTTCTTTACAACAATTTTTCTTATAAACAATTTCATACTTTTTAATTCTATTTTATCTATATATTTATGTATCTTCTTTTAAATTCATAAATATACCAACATTAATTAATATAAGTAAGAATATGATGATGATAATAATAGTTATAAAATTGAATACGAAATTAAAATTGTTTCATTTCTGAAATGACAAGGACGTATGAAACGATCGATCGACTTTGTAAGAGTATATAATTTATTTGTAATGTTTCATTAAACTTTTTCAGCGAGAGGGGGAGAGAGACTTACAACAGATAAAGCGAACGTGAAACTCGATGTAATTTGCGTGCAAAATCCAGGGTCCTTATCCCTCAGTGATGAGAGTTTTCAATCTCGATGTCTGCGAGTCGTTTTCATTTACTTAATTTCCACTGGGTCGTCACCTCGTACGTTTACAAAGAGGCGTCTTAATAAAAAGAAATGAAAGGTCGAATACTTCATTTGATTCCTGCTCCAATGTTGCGACAATCCAGAGTAATAACCTGTAAAAGAAAAAAATATATAATTTCAGCATCAAACATTCTGGTTGGATTTTCAGATAGTTTTTATTTTGCTTTAGTTCAAAATTATGCTCTTCAGCAAAACCATTTTTTTATTTGGTATTGGATAATTAGATTAATTCGATGATAACTCAATAGGCGTATAAGTATACAATCAAACTTGTGTATTTATTCTTTAGAGACAATATGCTGAATGAAGAAAAGGCATTGCACATTTCGTAAACGTCGCTAAAGTTCTGAACAATGGCACGGTATCATTAAGTAAAGAGGTCTGCCCATTCAACTGTTACCGTCGCGAATAAAAAAGTAACGAATTTCGAAGCTGAAGCAAACCTACAACACAATGTTCGACAAACAAATTCTGATAGACAAACACGACGACGGAGCATTTGTCTATTTGCGTTGAATGCAATGATAATATACTTTCATCCTTTTATTCTCTACAGAAAGTACAAGTCCTCGCAGCGCCCCATCCCACCTCTTATCGTTGCCCCTTCTTCCTCTGATCCAGCGCTTTTGCTTCAAAAAGTTTGCATAATTTATGGACGCCTACGTCTAGATGTTTCAGTGGGATTACGTTTTTCTGTCAAAACAAAGTACAAGAAATAACGTCCTGCCTAAGAATTCCGTTCAATTGGTCCTCATGACATTTCTTTCACTTGCATCTAAACAATATGCCATTTGTGAATTTGATTTATCGCGCGACTATCAAAAACGGTACAACCGAAGGCTGAATCAGAAAAAGAATTAAAGTTCAATGTTTCATCACGAATTGGAATGTATAAAAATAAACAACTTGTGTTGGTACAAGAAATTCACAACTAACGAGGTAGTTGAATGTTTGATGAACAGCTTGTCGATTACCGCGAGTGTCTTGAACTGACACTCGCGTGAGAAAACTAAAAATAACGATGATCCCCGCACGTTCAACATGACACTCGAAAACACGTGTTTATCCTTTTCGTTTTGTCGCGCACTTCCTTTTGGCCCGATCTTCCGTTTGGTTTCTGTCTCGCTCTTTTTTTCGAGGAGGGAGACTAGTTCCCGGGTGTTACAGCTGTCAAACTGTCACGTTCAAAGGGCTCTCCCCTCGCCTCGGCCGTGAAAAAGTTTGCGCAAAAAAAAACGTGTCAAACGCGCGCGCGGCGTTTCTCCAAACGCGTTAGACTGAATGAGATTATTTTACAGATAGCTATCTGCGAAAATGTAATGGTGATTATTGGCCTGTGTCCTTCGCAGCTAATTAAAAACTTTCGAGCAAAACCTGTCTGGATGACGAATCGTCCGACCTGGGCTCTCCTCGCGCCGGATTACCGGATTTCATTCTCCACCTTTTTTTCGTTTGACCCAAGAGAAACACGATAGTTTTCTGGATTCCGCTATGAGTGTTTCAAGTTTCTGATCACTTTGCGATCGGACGATATGATACAGATTCGTTGTATGAATTAACAGGTATTTCTTTTTCTCACTTCCTTTTTTTTTTCTTGCGAATTTAAAAATTTCATTCATTTTTATAGCTCATAAATTCTAGAATGAATTTTCTTCTTAGAATGTTAATTTCTTCAAAGTAATTTTCTTTTGCTATCTCATATTCTTCGCAAATTCAAGTAAACGTAATGTATGCAAAAGTTTTTGCGAAAAATATTTCCCGCAGAAGAATTTCATTTGAAGACACGAATTGATTTAAGACCATTTCATAACTCATCCGCAGAATGTAATTTCTTCACAAATTAAAGTTGAAATAAAATTACGTTTCGTGCATAAACTTAGGACCGTGCGAGAGCTTTTGTTGGATTGTCAATGGACTCGCGCGCTCTCTGCAAATGCACACAATTTTCATGCATAAATTTTGCGGCTTTGAAAAAAATTACGAAACTCGCACTCGTGACATACAGCGTCTTATTTACAACTGAATGAAACTTTGATTTCATCTTGTCCAGGGATGTCGTAAATCTGTACCGCATAAGTGATTTTATTTATTGTCCGTTGTATCTGAAGAAGTACAGCTCCTAACGTAACAGAGTCTCGTTATAAAAAAGCGAAGCGTAATTGAAAGCTTTATTAATCCCTGACATTACAATCAGAAATAACACGTTTGACATTCTAAAAGCTATTAAATCCCATCTATTCGGTATCGTTCGTGTGACGTTGTTAAAATTTGCGATTAGTGAACATGAAGTCATTAAAGTACGTCGTTGAAATTACTGATTTTATCTCCGACATCTATCAGATTGAGTCAAAATTTCATGTTTTAGATAATTACTTCAACGCAAAAAAAAAATTATACCAAAAAACTATGGTTAAATAAAAATTGAATCTGTTTTAATTAAGGATAAAAAAGTGATTTCAACGGCTACAAAATGGTTTTACACATTCAAATGCTTCTGAAAATGAAGTTGCACGATCTGGTTGGCGAAAAAAAGGTAGTTCGCTTGGAATAAAAAATTAAACCCCCGAAAAAAACTCGGTCGGAATAATTTCATTGTGATTGTCGGTTCTTTTCATTCGGAGATTATTTGAAGTATAATTGAATACAAAGTAGCGTTGCAAGATGTATATTGAGATAAAAAAAAATCGTCAAAAGGTACCGGTGCGGCGAAACAAAAGCTGCTTGATTTTTGACGTTATTAACGTCACTCGGTGGCGCCATTTTTCACGTGAAGTAATAATGTCTGCAGCGGAGCACCTGGAATTGTAATAAGTTTAACAAGTGTCTGGGAATCAATTTCACGCAACAGCGGCAATTTCGAGTTTATATAAGACGTACTCTATTTATGTTCGGGCGTATACACGACACGCTCCATCCAGGTGCAGGCAACGTGGCACCCACAGATTATTTAGGATGCATTTTGCATTAATTATTCAAATGAACCTCCCGGTCGCCAAAATTACCATAAATTACGCGAGCGCCTCCCTTCTTACGACTTCATTTCGCAATGCTAAACGCCGGAGTAGACCGGATTAACGAATCACATTTCAATTTTCGGCGAATCTTGTATCGAATCCACATTGGCAAGCGCATCAATCATTCCTTCATCGACTTTTTTTCTGGAACAAAAAAAAAGTTCACAATTTTTATACTCAGTTGTTTAAAATTCGTTTCTAAAACAATATTCAATAAATGAACCAACAAAAAAAAGGACTACCGATTGACTCGATCGTAAAAGGCCAATTATTTCTTTTCCTATTTGAAACTAAAATGTAGGCAGAGGAGAAATTTGAACTATAAGTAATCTACGTTCGATGCACTTTATGAACTGCTTGTCTTTGCATAGGAAATGGATATCCGTAGGAAGTTTTCAATAGTACGGTAATTGAAAGGTCGGATATGATTAAATGGAAATGCACCACGTCATGCAGTCATTGTTCGCTAGATAAAAGGATGACATAAATATATTGATTTGCATTTTATATCACTTTTCATATGAGTTATGGCATGCTCGACAAATTTTCTATCTTGTGAGGGTCATCAAATTTGCATCGCATTAATTTATCAGCGGATATCAAAAAATCAATCAACTCGAAATTTAAAATAAACCGATATGCTCGCAAATTAAAAAGGACATATTTACAATAAAATTGTTTAGCCACAATTACGTCATGCAGGTTGAAAGTTTGATAAAAAGAGAGGCTTTTTTGAATGGCACAGTGAAAAAAGTATCAAACGATTTTTTGAGCTATAAAGTTATCCATTGTCCATGGAGCAGTGGCGTGACTTCGGTAATATTTCATCGATATTGATATTTGATACTGCACACACAATGTGGAGTATCGTTATCTAAAGTTTGACGCGGTGAAAAATTCGCACCTGTATGAATAATTGAATTACATCATTGGATGGGACGCTCGAGCCCATGAAAAATGCAGAAAAACTGGAACATCACTCTCATCAGGTTTCTCACGTCGCGCACGCAATTACCAAAGGAAAAATTCGAACCAAAAATGTTGACGATACAATACTTTATCCCGTGACATTAATTTCATTGCATTCATTAGTCCGGATCTGTTGAAACGAGCATTGTCGCAATAAGACATTAATAAACCAATTAGCACGACATTTCATGGCTAACAGCGATTTGTTCTCCGTTATCTTGTTAGAATTAGCATGCAACATTCACGAGCGAGGTAAATCATAAATTATTTTCTTATTGCCTTATCTATAAACGACAGTATACTGCGGATGAGATGAAAAAAAAAAATTAGTCCAACTAAATGCGACGAGTCTTCAACTTGTAGTTCAATTGATTCCAAAGATTATATCATGATCGAAACAAACCGTCCAAGATCTCAAAGATTTATCACGTTTTGGCGAAGAGAATGTTAAAGTGTGCTTCTGGAATTCAGCTGCAGGCGTCCGTCTAATCTTGCTTGAAAAATTGTTCCAAACGTCTAAATCAGTTTTGTACCTGAAAAAAAGAAGAGGAAAATAAAATGTAACTTTCTTGACTTTCGTTTCGTTTCCTGTTTCAATATATTTTAACACCTAAGCGTGGAAGCGACGTGGAGAAATAAACAGTCCTTGAAAGGATAATTGAGACAGTCCTTTATTATCGCAAAAATAATTTGTGAAGTTAATGGCGACGTTCGACCGGGGTATCGCGTTGCAGCAATAATCAACAGTAACAAATGTCCTCGAATCGGACAAAAGAGTGGAAAAATGGCACTTAGTTATCGGCGTTGCGCATCTCGCGAATGTAGTCGTAAGGTGTAACAGATCGCAAAATGAGCACAGCGACGCGGTACACGATTGAGACATAGTTGGCACGGCGAGCATCGAAAGCCCCCTTTGTCAACAGATTTTTGTTTAGCCTTGTCTTTTTCGTGCCGGGCGGCAGCAGGTCGCGGCGCAAAAAAAAATAAAAAAAACCAGTTACTCCGTGAAATTATTTCCATCGTTAAATACTACATTTATGTTGATCAGACGGCTAACAGGAGTGTTATGCATATTACGAGAATGCTTTCCATGTATGAATATTTATGACGTTGAATGCGCCAAAGAATGACGGTTACACTCGGCTTGCATTCGCGGTGTCCGACCAAGGCAAATGAGCAGTGCACTTTTTTCGGCCCAATCGTGTAACAGGTACAAGATAACGAGTCTTGCCGAATAGTGGCAGCAATCTGTTGAGAACGCCTTGTCGTTACCATTAAATTCGTCGGTCTGCGCTTCGGATCCACAATTATTCACATTTATTGCGCTAATTAAGCTTTCTTCTTTTAATACTCGGCTCTGTTTTTTGTACCTCTCTGTAAGTAAAAAAATGTGATTATTGGTCTGGTTAATTTTATTCCTCGGAGTTGCGTGCGAATGTCGCAAAAGCACGAAAAAAAAGTTAACCCAATGACACAGTTCGGTAGAAAAATTTTGCAATAAGTTGCGTTGTATATTAAAATCGAATGTTAATTTTATACTGCTGGATATATAAAAAAGTTGCAAAAAAAAAAAAAAAAAAACCCGAAGTTGAAACTTGAACGTTTGATCTGAATTGATAATTTTATATAATCAGAAATATAATAAGAAATGTATAATTAATTCTCGTGTATTTTGGTTTTAAATTTAATTACAGAGTTTTCTCAGCTTTTTATTTCCAATGGCAATCATTTCCGAGCGATCCAAAAATGGTAACTATTTGTTTGTTTTGTAACAAAAATCGAGCTAATTTGTGCAACGTGCAAACTGCGAGCAATTTGAAACTTCATGTTCGACTGACAATTTTCCATTTTATTTGCCATGAAATACGCTGTTAACTTTTATTCGCACACAAACGGAAGTATGAAGAACATGTCAATGATCGACACATAGCGTGCACGCAACTTTTGATGAAACTTAGCAAACATTTTTGCCTGTATTTGCTTTAATGTGCGTTTGTGGAATTATAAACATGCGATGGGTTAAATAAAAATTTGATGAGTCCTGCGATCAATAACGCGCATATTCCTTTCGGTTGTACAGTCAAAATTTATTCCAACTCAACGAGGAGCGACAGATAATGATGAATCTGATGAAGTTGTGCAGCGTCAAATGACCCACATTACACACCCAGCGATACCAAAAGCTTCGTCATGCGGAAAATCACGCGACGCATTAAATTCGACCGACGCGTGTGCATTTTTTTCTCTCTCCAGTGCGAACGGTGACGTTGAAAAACAAAAAGGGTCGAGCTTAATTGAATTTCGAAAATTAAACCTGAATATTTCACTTGTTCTTTGGAGCCGAGCTCCCTGTCAGAATCCCAATTACAAGAGAAGCGCTCATCCTCCCCTCGTCATCTTTCCTTGATAAAAATGTCCGAGACAATTCTTTGGACGAAAAAATTAGATAATACATCAAGGGAGTTTCATGGTTTCATCACGTCCGGATGGTCCAAAATTATTTATGAGATGACGGATATATTCCAGTTTTTCGTTAATGCTCGAGTACTCCTCAATTTTATTACGATCTGAAAGAAAGAAAATAAAAACAAGTCAGAAATGAGAAAACGAAAAGTAAAAAAGGATAAAAGCTTTTAAAATTGTCTTATTATAAAATATGTTGTTTGATGCCATGCAGAAGAAAGAAAACTGTCAGTTAGATAAAGAATATAACAAACACAGTGGTTTAATGTGTTCCCACTTTCAGACCTTTATTTCTCATGCTGTTGTTGAGGCAAGATAAAATTAAGTGTCGATACCGCAGCTATTCGTACAGCCACTGTTGTATCTCTGCAATTGGCTGGCGCAAGAAAAGTACCGACCGAGAAAAGGAAAAGGCGAAGCAAGACTTAGGAGGGAACAAAGTCAGTGAAGTAGGTAATCACACAAACAACGCGAGTGTGGACGGAGGACGCTCACGGATGGTAGTAAAACGAACAAAGAAAAACACAGAACAAGTATGGACAAACAAAACGGAACAATGGGCCACTCGAAAAGAAA
The DNA here is from genome assembly GCA_025266255.1 of Trissolcus basalis. NCBI lineage: Eukaryota > Metazoa > Arthropoda > Insecta > Hymenoptera > Scelionidae > Trissolcus > Trissolcus basalis. Next base: position 85,565 of record JAAMPD010000018.1, read on the forward strand.
CAAAGAGGAATCGCTGATGCGCGCAAAATATCCTCCCGCGAGGAGACGTCTTGGCAAAAAAATAGCGGGGGAATTCAACTTACACACTTCCGACAGAGAAATTCGCGTCAATTTTTGTCGCGAAAAATGGGTCCTTATTCAATTTCCAAGAAGAGCGATATTTAAGTTTCCCAGTGGCGGATGAAATTTTGCCGTCGCACAATGGCGCAATTTTGTGTGCTTGCGAACGCCGCAATCTCGTTTGCCGAACTTCCATGACTTTTTGTTCATCACGACTTACATCCCGGAAAATGTTTGCAAAATACCGTCGCTTCTTGGAACGCGGATGGAAAAATCACCGACAGCGCAACGGTACGGGCTGCGCATTGCCGATGGCACGCGATCCCGAAGCCTTATCCCTCGACGATTTAAATTCTTTGGCTATTTTTTTTTCGTTTTCGTTGTGCGCTAAACTGCGCGTCGTTACGCCCTTAAATGCTGCTTACAAAATTACAATGTTAAATCGAAAGTACCCGGTGATTTTCAGGGTCACGCTCGCACGCCAAATATAGTCGTGTTCGATGACTTCCAAATAAAGGATATTTTATGTAACAGTAGCGCCGAGTGCGTTATATTCCACTTGAGCGTGTACCGCGGGAGGCATAGAACAGTACGATTATATCGCTAGAGGTACAAGTTATTGGACATCATGCGCTGAAAAATTACATGCATTTTAACAAGAGAAGTATAACGTACCAACGTTTTATGATTTCAATTTTTCAAATTTCACGCCTATGGAGGTGTACACTCGAACAAATTGGGTTGACTTATATTTCTGAAAATGATTTTACGGTCGAATAATATAGTTCGAGTTCCACAAGCAGTGTGCGTAATCTCCAGTGCAAACAGCCAGCGGCCATTCGAGGTCGCTTATAAAATATAATTTGACTTCAATTCATTTGGCTCTCGTAATAGGCCGAAACGCGGCCGAGATGTTTAACGGATTTACGTTTAGGAAGTGTCGCTGCTGGGATGAAAGCCTGAAATTGCAATAATTAATGTGAATAAAAGCGGGTGCTAAAAAAAAGTCACGAACGAACCAAAAGCTGAAATGATTTATGATTATGAATGTTGTAATGAAAATTCAAATTCATTCTGTGCAGAGATTCGTACGATTTAAAATGCACGACTTTCAGATGTGATTTTTTATTTTTTTCAACCAAGTACTCATGTGGATTTCTAAATTAAAAGCACCTTGCTTATATATATATATACATTACCTTCGGATACGTCTCAATTTCATTCGTACCCCAAACGCAATTTCTCATCTTCAGTTTCACAGCCATCAGCTCCTAAACCTTTTTTACACCGTTGGAATTTCGAAGTCTTTTCTCCGTATCAATATCTTGCAGGGAGGTCTTTAAGAATACCGCACTGCACACAATTTTCCTGAAAAAAGAAAAAAAGAAGCAGCGATCAGTGTGGGGTTTGAGGGAGTACTCGTTATGGCATGTGCCAAGGAGGCTTCTTCGACAACCTGCATCCATTTCAAGGTCTGGCTCTCGGAGTTAATTCAAGCGATCTCAAACGTCCTAGGGGAGAGATCTCTGGTACAAAGGTGGTAATATACGTGCACGAGGCGTGCAGTTTGTTTACGTTTGGCCAAACAGAATGTGGCATGATTGTTCGTATCTCCATCGTGTATCTCGGTCGAATCGATTACTTTTCTCCCTGCGTAGATGGATAATCAAACTTATAAGAGCAGCGGAATTTGAGAGATGCTCTAAAATCGACACCCATAAAACCAGATAGAAAGAATACCCCAGACCGTATTCCTTCGCCAAAACAACGGCAACAAATTTTGCTGCAAATTTCGTCGGTTTACTACGTCGGGGATCACGAAAAGGGCATCAATAAGGTATTCGTCGTGATTACCCGGAGTTTACGGCGGAGTTCTGATCGAAACGTAAACTGTTTTTCTAAGCAACGGGTGGAAAGCGTTGGGAAAAATCGTTGAAACAGGTAAACCCATCTTGCGTTTTCTTAGCGAAAGTACTGACTTGTTTTCTGCCTTATCGGGTGCATTTTCAACCCACGTTATTTTTTAATCGACTCCTCGCTCGCTATCTTAAACTTGATCCCGGTCAATTGGTCCGACCGTGGGCGCCAGTCGGGACATCACCCTTGCGAATTGATACTTTCCGATCAAAAGTTTCTCAGATTCACATTTGACTGCTTTATCTATGTGTTATTGGCGCGATAGCGCGAGCAGGTATATAATCAGGACGGGAATGGCTTTATCGGTGCGAATACTTTGGATGCAATAATTGGAAATATGATAGCGAGGGAACGAGCGGTATCGCACTAGAGTCTGTAAGGACGCGCTTAATTCCAGGTTTGAGAAAGAAATTTAATCGAGCAGCGCCGTGCTATCTCGGGCATAAAAACAAATGACACGGAGCCGTTTCGAACGCCGATCATGCGCGCCGCTAATTCGAATTGCATCTCGTTTACAAATTAATCCAGCCGTCGCTCCCTTTCATTCGCCAACGGACGCGAACCGATTGGCATCGCATCTTTTGTCAGACAAAATCACCGGCTTGATTTTCAAAAGGAATCGCTTATCATTACATTCATTTTGTTACAAAACTTGGCTATGGCTATTGACATTGCGGAACGGTCAACTATCGTTGCAAATTGCCCGCTTTCAGCGATATTTACAAGAGTGGATATCGTACGAAATAATAATTTAAAAGATCGTTTCATTGGTCAATGGAGCGTATCACAATATCAAGAACATTCGCTCCTTTTTTTTCATGATAAACGACTGATGGTATGGTAGCAGTATAAAGAAAGAATATTCGTTGTCAGATAAAAACTTGACAGAACACGCTGCACTTGAACCAGACGATAGCCTCCGGTTGGCACTCGTTAAGTGCTTTAAGCGTTTTTCCGCGGAGCCTGGAATACTTATATATATACTTAACCCCAAATTTATAGCATTTTGCCTATTTTTTTCTAGTGACTGCAGCTTTTGCCGGAGTTACAAGTTGGTATCTCAAGTGCCCGGAGCAAATAACTGACAGTGCACAAATTATCTAATTATGATCAGTCCCGTCTGTTCAAATTTCATCGCTCACTGCTGAGTCAAAGTGACAAAGATATCGGATGATTTCAATTTTGTCTCGGTATCAATATTAATTCGCCAATCAAAATACCTTTTCTGTCTTGATGTTATCTGTATCTCTTCCAAGGTTGCGTTCAACTCAATGACTTAATATCAGAGAATTTTTTTCCTTTCGAAAATATTAAAAGTGTCTCTTAGGATAGTCAAGTTTTTTAATTCGGACTGGCAAAAATCGGCATCCGCACCGCGATAACCGTTAATCATAGTAATAACATTAGGACTGAAGAGCGGCGTATCTGTTGTGGGCGTTGCAAAGTGAGAAAAAGTGTGTCCACATAGTGGTTGCGGATTAAACACATATGCGGCACGATAAATAACTATTAAGTTTTAGAGGCTGGATTGAAAGATTGGTAGGCGCCGAAATGAGCGGTCGCTTCTATAAATAAGCCGACGCTAATGCGTTTTATCGCGCGGACGGGCCGGAGGTATGTTCCGTCTCTGTCGCACTCATGTCGACATGTCGTCCGTCTCTTTCATTGGAGTGAGGGCTCTCGGTGCTTTTAAACTGCGGACATTAATTCGGAGCTCAACGCATTCTCACAGGCCCTCACCCCTCACGCAGTGATCACTGGTACGCCTGCAGCACCGGAGTGGGCATTCCAGAATTATCTTCGACACGTGTTTCATTACCTATTTCGACGAAGCCGCGACGCGATGCAGCGCAAGTAATTGCTTTAACTTCACGCCAAAGATATGCGATCTTTGATTACGCGAGATAACATTTCTACCATGGGTGATCTTCGTGTTCACCGGGTGCTAGTAATGCGAACATGTGTATTTAGAAGCTTTATGACCCGTTACCAAGGATCATTGTTTTTACTCCCCAAACAAATTTGTACCTCCGTCAGATCTACGGTTTCATCCTGTAATAGAAAAAAAACATTATTTAGTTTGGTAACAAATAGTTTAGTTCTCATTAGTTAAGTGATAAATAAATTTTTCAATTAAAAACTCATTACTCAGAATGAAGTGTGCAAATATGCAAAAAATACTTGTTGAACAATTTTTTTCTCGTTTTCAAAGAACCGAAACGTACGTTTTCGTATGAAGTCGGTGAAAATCAAAGTACGTGAATATTTCTTTTTTCGTTCATTCCTTTTTTGAAATACGCTATGAATATTTGAAGATCCGTTCTACTTTTTGCGCTATTATATAAATCTCCGATAAACATTTCCATAATTCAGACGCGTATAGGTGACACCATTTTGATCTATCGTTTGTTTACAAATGAAAAATTTACTTTTCAATAAACTATTGTGACGAAAATAAAAATATAGGCACTTTATTATAAATCACTTATATAAACCGTCAGGGTAATTGTAACATTTGAAACTGCTTATAAATTAAAAAAAGAGTGGCATTTTATGTATTATTTTATCTGTCACAATTATCCCAGTGGTCTTTATTGTCTATTGTAAAATTAAACTGAAATTACATTTATTTTTAAAAGGATTTTTTGATGGACATTCTCGACACATTGTATAGTATAACTGTCATTGATTCTTGGCAGGATCCACATTCTTCAAAGGCTCCATTTTCATCCATATCATCTTGCTAAATTTCGCACCAGCTGTTGACTGTTCAAAGAACCAAAAATTTGAAGACTGTTATATTACAGATGATGACTAATAAAGGCTATTAATCCTTCAAACTAATTTTGTCCTGCTTTCAAGTTCACGAGAGGGCCTGAAAAACGGAAACACTTATATTTGCACTTCTTCATGGTGAAAAATAACTTGCACTTTGAGAATTTATTTTCAAGTTAATTGATAAAAGAAAAAGAAAACAAGTGTTAAGAAAAGTTTTTTTTCTTTGAAAGAAAAATCTTGATTACAAAGTCGATTTAAATAATTTAACTTTTCCCATGATTTTAAGTACTTTGAATAAATTACGTCAATGTAAAGAAACTGAATTGTAAACATCTGTTTAAAGTTTATAGCATCACAAAACTTTGCTGACAAAAAAAAAAACAATGCACCGGTCGGAAATAAAGTTGTTGGCAAGACAGTAAAAAAAACGTCGCTCTGTCTCGAGGTTTCAAAAATTTTTTTCGCTTTGATAAAAAGGTGAAACAAACCGACCATCGACTTGCATAACGAACGACCAGTCACAATGCCAATATCATATTTGAACCACAACGAATGGCACCTGGTGTTAATTAAATTTAGCATCCCCGAGTGCAATAATTATTTTTTGGTTAACAAAAGGTTGAAAAAAGGTTTTACCATTATCATAAAGACGTCCCAGTCAAACGAGAGCAGAGGTCTCAGTTGTTGGAGGATTTTTTGCCCGTGCAGTCAATTAGGACCCTGCCGAAGAGTGTTCTCGAGGTTTTTTCCACCTTACGTCTTTTACGTGCCTGAAAAATACACCTGCCTAATGATCATCTAATTTCGTTAAACCAACTCAAATAATTGATAGAGTAAACGCAATCACGAAAACGCTCTTGGTTTCAAGAGGACAAACTTGAGCAGTTGCTTTTAATTCAGCTCGCGCCATTTTAATAATAAATAATCAACGTCGACATAAAAACACAAATTCATTAAATAGACGCGAGACCGCCATGAATTATTTATCTGCCGATAATTCGGAATTCATGATGGCGTGGAATTAACTTGTCAAGATTTATCTTGATATCCTTATTTGCCCGTTTAACTATTAATAAGGTGTCAATTTGAAACTATACAATCTAGTCATTCTGAGAGACGCTGTTCTGTATTATTCATAAATATAAATTGAACTTACCGAATGACGTTACATTGAAAAGCATGTAATCTGATGCATAATAAATCTGCGACTGTCGAAATTGTTGATGTTCTCCAAGTTGCCTGATTATCTTCAGATGTACAAAGTGGAAGCTCAGAATTATGTCAGATGGCTGTTCACCGTGGTTTTCACTCATTGAGAATATTGATCAAGGGGAAGTAATTCCAATCGAGACGTGTAAATGTTTTTCAACGTTCGATGTAGTAATCTAGAAAATTGAATAAAATTATTAGTTATAGAATTACAAAAGTTGATTTAAATTATTTACTAAACAGATGTAAACATTTACGGCTGGAGTATTCATGCACCAAAGAAATTGTTGTTAAGAGCGTTCGAGCGAGCTATTCAATAAGCTCGTTCTATGCTTCGGCAGAAATACTCAAACTTAATTTTAGACATAATCGCAGGGTAATTAAAGTAAGTGCGTACAATATCCTCGTGGAAAGCGAATTCTCATCAGCGAACCTGTTCATTCACAACAAAAAGTAGTACATCCACTCAATGTGGATTAAATTTCATTTCATTTCAAAGCATTTATTAATATAGGACAATTTTTACTATTCCATTTGCATTCCTTATGTCGTTGAAATACAATTAATTTCTACTATAAGTAAAGTGTAAAAAGCCATCATTCATAATTATCGTCGACAAGATGATGATGAAATTTCTGATTTTTTTGCTCGTCATTTTTTAGCTTAATACGTTCTATTTCTTTTAAAATATTATAAATTTACCATAAAATGCTGTAACTCGCGAACCAAGAAAGTGCAAAGTAAAGCTTTCAATAAAAGTTCAACATTGTAAAATTGTTATAAAGCTAGCGGGATTTTTTCATTTTTCGATTTTCATATTCGGTTCTGCGGATGGAGTGCGCTTTTCCATGAAAGGAAAACAAATAACAAGCAAAAATTCGCAGTCGAGAATCCTTATCGAAATTGTGAAGCCGGCAGTCTCTTTGTCAGCTTGAAAGTGGGCGCGGACAAAAGTGCTGATCCTCGCAATTAGGTCCAGGTTGAAGTCCGAGGAAGTCGATTTTCGGATTCGATGGGGCGACAGAAAGGAACACTTATTGGGACATAATGCTGACGCAAGCATATCAAAACGTAAAAGGAAAAATGCTCGGCGGTCATTTAATCGCGATAAATCAATGGCGTCGATTTTTCAGAAGACGGTACAATAAAAATTCGTGGCGCCGCCGCAAATCGTTCCATGTCGTTTCAATTTTTGCATTTGACAGCGCGCTGAGCTGACACCGCGTAAGAAATCATGTTAATGTCACATGTTTTATTCATGACAAATGATGGAGAAAGAACTGCGGCGGAAGAAAAAGCGGATAATACCAATCGCACATTAATTTGTCAGTTTAATTGACTATGAAATCGATCGAAAATTCATACCTAGGAGTTCTCTCGCGGCTCTGGGCCTCCGGGAACCGGAATATATTTCGTTTCTGTCGATGCGCGGATAACTTACGCTGACATCGTTAAAGCAAACTTTCTTAGACCCTGGAGATAATTGTCCGGGTGTCATTTAAGAAACTTCGCCCCAAGTTCGTAATTTCTTAGCGTTTGACTTTTAAATATGAAAATTTATATCGAGAGCCTCGCGAATAAAGTCAACTGCCTATTTCGTTGAAAACTCCATAATTAATTTCAGTTCCGCTGATACCTCCAATCCAAATTTCATCAAATATTTATTCCCTTCCCGATTCCAACCAATTGAAACTGCTCAATTAAAAATTCACAATTAATTAAACATTCAAAACCTTCCGATCGTTTGTCATTGGCAAACTGCAACTTTTTTTGTTCAACATATTCTCTGTCCAAGTGTTGCCGCTCATCGCTTAGAAGATTATGCTTTCCTGCGGCGATCCACCCGCTGATTACGTAAGCCAAGAAGGTCATATTTTAGCTTTCATCTTTCTGTCTTGTATCCAAAGGTTTTACCCTACATACCTCTCGGGCGCATGAAACGTCTTGAAAATATTCGCACAAAGTGTTGGGATGAAAAGCAGAAAAGTTTTTGAATGAAAGGAAGAAAAAAAAGGTGAGAGGAATTACACATAGATGGATATCGAGCAAGGGCTAATCGTATTGATGACGTCTAGAAATTGAACGCCTCCGAGGCATCACAATTTACGCATCTGGTCCGTGACAGGATTTCGTATAGTCATTAAAGCATCCAACATGTGTCTGATGGACGTTGCCGAAAGGGCACTGAAATGCACTCTAAAAGAATTTAGCCACATTGAATTAGAAGGTCTAATTTCAGTTGAACCAAAAACCAGTCTCGTTTACCTTGTGGATGATCGTAAGTGTTATAAGTTTAACCTGATTTTTGTGAAGGTCATTTTTTTGTTATTTAATAGATTTTTAATTTCATCAATTGAATCACACCTACAGTTTAACCCCTTTTTCAATGTTGAAACGTTGGAAATGATTAATGGTTTTAACACATTTCCTCTGACCTTTTTCTATACATAAATATGGCTTTCAAAGGAGACGTGAAATTCTGCTGACGTACCAACTGGCTTGTCACGCCATTTGTGGTGTAAAACGATCTTTTTCTATACATGTTGTATGATTCTTTCTTATTTTTTGAGAAAAATAAGAGAAGAAAAGTTTTAAGTATCAAGTTTTTATTGAACGGCAATTAAACTTTTGTTCGCTTTGTTTTTCTTTGACACCTAATGCAACAAGAAACCGAGACTCCTTGGTGGCAGATGCTTTACACTGACTAAAATTTTAGACGCTTTTATGTTAGCAGAATTTAAAATCGGCGGTGTGAGGCGATGCCTTCAAATTGCTACACATGGTCAGAATTAATGAAACTTCGATAGCATCTACTCGTGACGAAAGGATAGCACACGATAAAAGATCGCACATTTAACCGAGAGAAATCCCGGCCTCAAAAGTGTTTTATTGTCACCATAAAAAATCTACACTTCCTGTGTAGGAATCTACAGATGGCTCCGAAGAACACATAAAATGTATCTCTTAATCGTATCGCTAATGTAAGCGGGTTCGCCTAGACAAAACCGAGGTCCGAATTTATCGCGCGTGGTCATTTATATTTTGACGTCGACGATTTTATAGCGGCTGGGAATTAGAAAAAAATTTATTCAAAATGTGCTATATCATAAGTCGAATCTTTTCTCATCTATACCTAATTTAATTTAGACAAGTTTTTTGTTGTAAGTTCAGTCCCTGTAGCTTCGTTCGGATATTTTATTTTAGCAATATAAATCTCGGTTTTAATAGTTTATGTGCCACGCAGATTTGATTTTAATTTACGACCAATTACACAATTTTGGATGCAAACATTTCCTTGCTATAATTCTTTTCAAGTTTAACGTTTATATAAAAGAAATTTTTTCTTTTTTTTTTTTTGTAAAATTGCATTTTAGAATCTATTTAACGAGAAAAATATCACCCGATCAACTGCAAGATAAATTAGATTTGAAAGAACATGAAACGTGCTTCTGAAATTTGTCATTTCGAAAAATTGACCGAAAACACAACATCTGCTTTAGAAAAATGAACGCCTGGTGTGACATCAAAACATGTGTAATCTCAGTCCAAGTTTTTTCAAGGTCGAAATAAAATTGTCACCAAAAAATATGATACGTCAATGTTTTTAAAAATAAATCACATTAATGAAATTTCAATGAAACCGACTTTTTTTACATTTAAGTTGAATGAACAAATTTTGCACAGCTATATCGAGCAAATTGAACAATTGAAATCATTCATTTGAACAATTAAAAGTTTGTATACAACCGGATCCTCCTAACCAGTATTTAAAATCGTGTTTTGAAGTAAATTTCTTTTTCAATGGACCGCAAAGTCTCGAACAACATGGTAAATAATTCAATTTATTGTTTTTCATTTGTTCATTCCGGTAATGGTAAATAATGTTCGGCACGAATTTGCAATAAAAGAATAAAGTCATTGAGCTTCATTATTTCCGTAGCAACAATGATGTTTCAATTCGCTCGAAATATATTTTCCGCGAACGATCGATTCGGATTTGTTTACGTAATTTGCTTTTCCAAACACGTACTTGATTGGGGGGTAATATTCAATTGACGTAACATTTTTTATGACGTCTATACCATTATGCTAATAAGTGTCAATAAAATCTCGATCCTTTTATTCTCTCGGTTGCAATAAAAATGTTTACGAATGATGCAAATATAACGGAGCATTCTTTTCCACTTGACCCTCTGGACGGTGGCGAAATTTCGAACAAGTAAACTCCTAAATCAAAATCCGCGATGTCTTTCGGAATGACATATATATTTCGAACGCGCGGGCAAACAATCGTTCGTGCGGCTAACAATGCGCAAGAAAAATCGCAAAGAGTCGCGATTCGCACGAACGATTTCATGCGCTCAGTCGTTTCCGCTCATGGGGCCATAAAATATGGCCGTGGCGGATATCGCAAGATGGATAGCCGAAAAATCCAGCCGCAGAACCACACCAGTCGACCCTCGTATACTTTACGTTTCGTCAGATTCGGCCGAATTCGAAACGTCAGGGCCGACGACGCGCGAAACCGGCCGTATGTACGCAAACGATTAATAATGGCACGATTCGAACGGGACGTCATGTAGCGGCACTGCGGTTGCAGTTGCTCCGGCAACCCTTGTAACGTTGCGTGAATTGTAACGTTCTCTCTCTTGATTGCTCAACGAGCTGGAAGAACCATATCTCTGCAGAAGGGTAGCTCTTAGACGCCCGGACATATTGCACATACACAGTCCTATACAATCCAAATTCTGTCAGGTACACAAATCTGCCCAAATGTAATTATAATCCAACGTCCTTTTATCCTGTAAAAGATAAACAAAATTAGTTCGTCTCATAAAAAACTATTTTCACATTTTTTTCTCTGATCATATATAATTTTAATAAATTTCAATCAAATTTGATTTCAATTGTTTTGTCATCAGTTGTAATAAAATTTTTCAAGACAAACATAATAAATTGATCTTATAAAAAAGTGTTTCCACATTTTTTCTTTCTTTCTTATAATTTTTATATAATGTTACAATAATATGACTACATCTGATTTCAATTAATTTATCATCGCTGTCATAAAATTTTTTTCGCTGCTCCTTATTTGACGTGCAAAATACTGTAACAAATTAAATTATTTGTTTCATCTGCTTCGGCTGTCATGTTTGATAATTTTTTTTGTTCTTTGCATAAATTGATTACGGCATTACATCTTCCGTCAAACAGTGTTATCCTCCCAGTTATGAAATTTATTAAAGCCTCGCAACTCCAAAGCACAACTCCCGGATTATCAAAAATGGTTACGGTGGTAAATGGGCGAATATAATTTTGTATAAAGGAGAGTTTCGGTCGGCGGCGGATTCGTAGTGCCGTATTGAAAGCAAATATCGCGTTCGCTACGGGATTATATAGCTTCTTCGTTCTCACTAACAATTTCTTTTAGCCTAGAGGCGACGAGAAAATGTCTTTTCGTCGTTGATAACGCGTCGTACAAAGAAACACCCAACATCGCAAAGAAGTGATGCGATCTTTGTATTCCGAGAAAACACGATGCGCTGTTACAACGTTTGCACTTTACAAAATTTTTTCACGCATTTTTTGTGTCGGTTATTTTTCCACCTTCTATGAACGTTTAGAATTTTTTCTATGAAAAAATACACAATAAAATTTCAATGATACTCAAAGAACAGTGATAAAACTTGAAAAATAGTAACCATAAAGTAACCATATAGTTGTGAGCATTTATTTGTTATTTTCCTTTTCCAGGTCGATTTGTTCGATGCTTCGTTACACTTATTTCCACGATGATTACAATGAATTGATTGTAATTGCGATAAATGCAACAAAGCTCATTTGCATACAATTTGTTTCGTGTCTTCCAAGCGCCAAAAGAGAATAGTATCTTGTAACGACCCGATGTCAAAGGTGCAACTCTCGAAACCTAGAATTATAGAAGTATCTCCGCACCTTTATGAGTACGTATAAGAACAAACAAAATTTTTACAATTCCAAATGTACAGTTATGTACAAACAATGAATGGACGCATTAAATTACAATTGCAAAACGAATTTGCATTAAATGTCATAAATATTTCATGCGAAGAAAGTGGAACGAATTGATATTAAAATATTATATCGTTATATTTTGAAAAGTTTTACATGTAAACAAGGTACTTTACTTAACGAAGCTATTTAAAAATAATGATGTTTCAAATAGAACATGTCTTCAGTCACTTTTCAAATGTTTAAAAATTAAAAATGTTACAAATGTGTTGACGAAACGTTTTTCAAGAAATGACGAAATTTTCAACGATGTTATATTTTTAAAATCAGTCTTTTTCATTTTGTAAGCTCAAAACCACAAGTTCGCTTTGTAATTGAATTTTCCACGCGTATTTCACGGTGATAAAAACCCATTAACTTCTTTGCAGAAAATATTAAGTTGTGTTACAGTTATCACTCTCGTGATCTTGTCACGTGGATAACATTTACCTTATAAGAAGTGACTGATTACAGTCTTTCTCACGGAAAAAAAGTGCAAAAAGAATACAAAAAAGAAACAGTAAAAAGTAGGACAATCTTTCGCCAGATCTCCAAGATTTTGCATCATATTTTACTTTTTGCCGTGTGCTTCTCCAAACGTGCGAGATTCCATCTATCTAAGATTTCGTCGGGTTACATTTTGTGAATAATTTTCGTTCTCGTGTATTTAAGCACTTACGTTAATAATTTTGCAGTACCTAGTAATAATTATAATTAAAGTAATACAATGATTGTTGCAAAATGTTAATGATTTTCTGACTAAACTAAGCGGCGAAATAATTAAGTTCATTTTTGAAACATCAAAGTTACGTAACGAAATTACAGTTTTCGTTTTCTTTAAAGAAAATTATAAACACAATTCGGTCGTACAAAACATTGATATCAATCTTGATTGTTCATTCTAACACAACCGGCTCTACTATTATATTATGATAATGACTGTAATAAAAATCACTTTAATCAATACAATCATACTGTGCGTAATAAATTCTTGCGACTCAGCAAGATGCATGGCATCATTCGTATTCGTAATTAGACCAAAGCTTCTAAGACCTTAAAAATGCTCTTTACAGTTCATAAAAATGTAATAAAAGAGAGTTCATTCTTCATCGCTGAGAAAAAAAAGAGTCACATTGATTTATACTATTACCACCGTGAAATATGAAAAGACTTTTTGCGCTGCGATTTTGCTTCCCCCTTGTAACCTGACAAAAAATTAATGCCAGCCTGTAAAGCATAATTACCGCAGGTAATTATGGCCAGATATGATTGATTTTTGCAAAGAAACGAAAAAAGCACGGGAAAACACAATTTGGAAGACAAAAATGCAGTATAATGTGATTTTAATTTCAAAGTGATAGTCATAACATTTATTAGTCTTCTTTTTAATCGCGACTTTGCGACAAAACCAATTTGCATCACCGAAAATTGTCCGGCAGCATCACCCGCAAAGAAAGTTGGTCAAAGCTATTTTTTTTTTTTTTTTACTTGTGAACAATCTCCGTTATACATTATACTGCGCATACGTATAAATGCCATAACGCTAATGATATTTGCAACAATGCCGCGTGACAAAGGGGATTGTTTCACAAGCGACGTTGCGCAATCTCGTTCCATAGCGTAGGCCTGGTCTATGATCGCAGCGTAACGGGGAGCATCGGCGCATGAAATGCGCACGAAATGATTTCAATTATCCAAACGAACATCCAGTTATGTGTCCTTGGTCATGGCGCGAACGCGAGAAATCTTCCCTGAATTGAAATGTTGCGCTCCCCAATGAACATGTCCAATGGATATTTGCACTTGACTTGCAAGATTAATTGCTTGATAGAAGAATTATTTTGGAACTCCTGCAAAAATACATGAAGAAAAAAGATTATATTAAAATTACCAGACAGTATAGTAACGAAGTCATAAATGACATTCTTATTAGATTAACACTGTAAAAACAAGTGTTTCATTTTAAAACGTTTTGTCATCGATTTTAAAACATTTTTAGGTGTTTTACAATTTTAACCTATAACTTTTAACATAGTGAAACATCAATTAGTGTTTCAAATTGAAACATCTATTTTTGCTGTGAAACAATACAAGGCCAAATTTTTATCAATATTATTAATTTTTGTTCATAAATATTTCAAGAAAAATTATCATCCGTATGGTAAAAATTATTTTACAAGGTAGTATTTTTCTTTTGATTTTGTACTTATGACAACTTTACTGTATTGTATGGTAAAACTTATGAAAACTTTTGGACTTTTTCTATTTTTTTTTCTCCGTGTATGGTTTATTTTTATATCTTCAACTTCATGTATTAAAATTGATCTTAAAAATGTTATGAAACAATTGTTGAATGTGTATAAGCTATAATATTATGAGAAAAATATAACCTAAATACACCTTTCATGAACTTTTCTGTCAATGTGACTCTTTTATAGTTTCTGTGAAAAAAAATCAAATCATTCTCCATGAATAAAATTTTTTACTTTTTTATTTTTATTCCAAAACTTACTGCTCGGCTGCTACAAAACAGCGCTGAACAGCTGAGCAAGAACACTCCGGTATGGTCTAGTGGCTAGGATACCTGGCTCTCACCCAGGAGGCTCGGGTTCGATTCCCGGTACCGGAATTTTTTTGCAATTTTGGCATTTGAAAGTATACTTTTTATTTCAATAATTGTTTGACAGTAAAAACCGTAATTTTTAATTTTGTCCCCGCGACTTATTTTGACAACCGGAAATAATTTATATTAAATTCCCTACAATTGTAATATTGTAGAAGTTAAATTTACACGATTTGCATAAAACGAGAATACTTACGGTAAAATGATTTGCCTTTGTTTCGTAAAAGTACACTACTAAACTTAATTATTTTCCACATTAATTTCGTTGTCAAAGAAACAGGGAGCGAAATATACAACTTATCGGCATTCGTTATATTCTTTGGAGCGTAATGCCTGCATTGGCAGTCAACAGAATGTGATACTGCTGTACTGAATCTTGTTAGGTTTACAACTTAATGGCGTCATCACCGGTTTTCGTATGAATTGCGACGCAGCCTGAACCATTAAGCTGTAAATATTGCATCAATGTGTGCGAGCTCTCTTTGAGTTCCTCCAAGTTACAAGATATATATGAAACAATTCATTCAACATTCCTCCTATCATACTAATGTCTTAATTCCATACATCCTTAAAATTATAATGGAATCAAAGAAGTCGTACCTCAAGACAACTTTGTTAAAGATCCATAAATTCAGCAAGTTTTAATTTTCATGCAAGAGAAACTGTTACGACTGTTTTACATTGATAACAGACTGAATTGCAATGGAAATTGATTCATCCCATCCGATTTTGATTAATTAAATTAGTTTGAACCATGTATCCTCCGGAGATAAATATGATGTTACAGAAAACACACAAATTATTTCGTTGAATATTCCCGTCTAACTTGAAAACCTCCGGAATTGTAGTTTAAAATTTTACGTGCGACAAATTTCGAGGGTCTTAATTTGACAATAATTTAATTCAGACTGGAATAAGCGCGGAATACCCGGATGACGTACATTGTGAACATCGAACAGTCGGGTCGTACTTGAGAAAGCGACGTGCTTAGGTTACAACATTTGTCGCACCGAGCTACATTGTCTCAGCGTACGTCATTCCACTGTATAATGTAGTACCCTCTCTAATTTAATAGCACTATATTTCTAGCGGAGCACTGCGTTTAATCAGTGTCATGTCACGCTGCAAAATATTTCACGCATCGAAACATTTTGCTCTCAGACGTTTTCAAATGAGAGTGTTTTGTTGCCAGAAATCGAACGAAACGCAATCATTACGAGGAGCTCCTTCGCGCCTCCACTTTTCACTCGGGCTGAAACATAAAGTGTGAGAAATCACATCCGTAGTATAACGACCGTTCAAGTCTTTCAGTTTTCGGACAACTTTTTCATCCGGGGAAAAGATCTTTACTTTCTGCAACTGACAGATAAGACTATACATGTTCTCGAATGAGTGGATAAGAGCGGAAAGAGCGTAGCTGTCCGTTTGAAAAGAAAAAAGAAACCGGTCCGACATTTAACGTCGAAAATAATTTTCCCTCAACTGCCGTATTGCGCCCTTTAATTATTTATAATCAAGAAATGAAGAAGAGAAATTGTACAAATTGTAATTCGCACGCGCGTGTCTGTCGTCCAATATATGCGGAGCTGCTTCAACGTGGCCCTACACAACCGGCAATGCAAATGATCACACGCGAATAAGAATCAGCTGCCGTTAAGGATGGTCACCCTTTGGTTCATTGTGTCGAGCACTGCATAATATTGCGGATGAATGACTTTTCTCTTTTTGTTTGCGGCTGACATTTACAATAATACAATTGATATGACCAAAAGAAACCTTCTGTGCAGCCACAAATCACCAACTAACGAGTGAGAACTAGTGCATACGAAAAGTTCAAACTCAACATGCGTCTGATTTGATGTAGCTTTCTTCTTAAGTCAGCTGAAAAATATCAGCAATTCCGTTTGGATTAACATACAAGAGTTATAATGATCTACGAAAAAAATTTGACAAAAATCATTGCAAAAAATTCAGTAAAAAGTCACAAAAAGAAAAATCTTGAATTTGTGATTTGAAGAAAATGATTAATTGTTTTGCTAAAATCCTTGGAAAAGTATAATTGAAATATTTAAAATGTCAGTCGAGCATAAGCCGTATCAATGAATTTCTTAAAACGTAATCTCGAATGATCTGCAATCATTAATCAGATTTAACGTACGTTTCAAACACGAGAGACCTTCGGATGAAAAATCAGATTTGCATTTGAAATCGGGATGTCTTGAGGCATGCGATCGTGGTTTTGGACATACTAAAAACGACGGGTGATATATTTTTCAGATGGCGCTGTAAACAGGAGATTGATTAGCGACGTTCTATCTGTTTGAAAAGCGGATCTATCCTCAAAGACAAATGTCCACCGTGCTATTTATGCGAGAACCCCTGTTGCTGTGCAGCTGACCACCTTACTCCAACGTAGATATTTATACGAGAGCATACGTCATACGACGGCGATGCCCAAACAATGTTTACGTCGTTACAAATCATTCAACCGGCGCAGGTAACGCTGTCCCGACTACATTATCTTTATGTAATTTTGTGTCCGACTATTTAGACGCGATTTATCGATGATTTGACACAAGCCCGAGCAATGTGAATTGTCAATAACACACATTGTTTTCGGCTCTGATAAGCAATTGCTGTACACGCTTATTTTCCAACGTGAATGAATTACGATAAGGCTGCTCTGATAAGTCCGAATTATTCAAACTGAATCCACTGAAACGAACAAATCTTGCGGACTAAAATTTTTAGATAGAAAAAAATCACGTACGCTGCAACGATAGAGTCTGATTTCAATTTCAATTCTGTGAAGCGAATCAGATATTCTGTCAAATTGAAGCTAGCAATAATTAACAGTAATTGATTGCATCCGACCACAACAATTCTAGATATATCATAACCATGCATATTCAATACGCTTTTTTGCATTCAATATTTAATATTGTACTTGACCAAAATATTATGTATATCAAATTTCAGTGCAGTTTGCATTCGAGTTTGATATGAGTCACTTTTTATACCTGCCAATGCTTTTCACCTTTACAGAATTTCTTTTTTAGGATTCATTTTAAGACAGAGGACATGCAAACTTGGAATTTTCCATCCACAAAAGCGTCCTACCTTGGGCTATTGTTCCGTTTGATTTACCAAGTTGGACGATCAGAAAATCTTTGACATTTTTATTGGATCTCCGAACATCATCAAGCAATGTTCCACGGATCTCATCGCACTATTAATATATTGAGTATCAAATCCTTAATGACTAAAATTAACACGCTAACGATAATATAAATATCGATGCACTTGTAGAATGCAGACCCGGTGTTTTGTTAGGGACCGTTCATTTTTTGTGGAGAGAGGAGTCCAGCTGCGCGAGCCTCATTGAGAATATTCATCAATCATTAAAACGTGTAGCGTGCAAAGCAAAGGCATTTTGCGAAAGAGCGCGAGAGGTACACTTTGTCTTGACATCTGTCAGGCCAAGGCAAAAAGGCACGGGACTTATTATTTTCTTTTACGCGCGTGGCCACACGCTCGAAAAACCAAAATGAATCCATTACAGCCGTCATTAGTTATTGTGCTCGCATCCTATGAGAGCCCGCTAATGACCAAACTTGAATCGCGCGTCTGAATGACCGCGCAAAGTATTTCCCAACCAACTGGAACAATTTAATCTAAAAAAAATGTTTTAACGCCCGGATAATAGGATAAAAGGACTCACCTTTGATTTTGAAATCGACGTTCGATTTAATTGCTCTCCGTTCATTAAATCATGGTCATGCGATATCGCATATTTTTCTGTCGGCTCCAATGTCACGCCATTTAATCAACCCCTCGAGATCGCGATTTCCCGAGTTCGTGCCACTTTTCAACGAGGATGCACATGTTGCTGCAAAATGAAAATTAAAATAATTAGGTCACGTAAAAAACTAGAACGGGCCTTTTCTTTTTAACCCACGATCGTTCTTGAGAGGTTTACAGAGATGCATGGATAATTAATTTTTTTTCTTACAAAAATAATAATCAATTAACTTACGTGGAATATATTATAATGAATTCTCATTTTTTGCAGGTTTCTTGGAATTGAGAAAAGGCGTCAACAAAAAACAGTGAGCCTCATTATGAAGTGGCAGCGATCATCTGGTTTTTAATAACTTCATCAAAGTTGTCCCCTTGATTGGAACCAGAATGTCCCCTCAAAATACCCAATCTTCATATATAACACATTTGTCGTTGACAATGAGTAAAAATACCCATACGGATGGATCCTTGAAGAGTCATGTTCGGACTTTGCAATGGGTTGCACAAGGACTACGAGAGAGTCAGACAGGAAATGAGATTGTCACATAAAGAAATCATTTGATTGAGCCGTTTGTTGGCGAACGGAGATACTCGATCGCACAAAGTCATAAGCATAAATAGCCGTCGGTCAGAGTTCTTATCTCCGGGCTGATCGTTTTGTTCATTGGCGGATCAGACAGGACGTACAATTCGCAGCAATTAGACCACGCTCTCTTCCACGCCATTCTACGTTTTCCTGTTTTTTCTCTCGCTCCTTCCACTTTTGGCGATTGTCCACGAGATTCAAAGACGCCTCGTAATGTAGTTGTCGCCGGTGCTGTGTAGTCGTTCGATGCTTTGCTCTCGGCACAGAAACTGCACACACAGATCGCACAGGCCTGTGAGGGTGTACTCGCACGATCACAAGGAAACAGTTGCACAAGCAGTACAAATGCACACAAACTCACAAAGCCCGAGCTTTATCGACGACAGCGACTCCGACGCTAATTAACTTGACTGAGATGCATGAGTAAATCAGGTGCATCGACGAACGTTATCCTCCCTCGATCCCGGACTCCTACGTCTGTTAAACCTACGTAACACAATTGCAGCTGCACGATACGTGGACTCGTTCCATCCGAGCGAAGGTGGACTCCAACGATGGAACCTGAAAGTAAGATATCCTCGATGAATTTATTCAATTTTACCCTCTGCTTCGTTGTCTCGCATCTTTTTTTTTTTCGTACCCCGGTCTGGGCTCTTAAGTTCTTAGAGGCAACTTGAATGAATTTAGTCACGGCGGATGCCGATATAGAAGTTGTCGCGGGAGCGAAGTTACGACGCAGGATGGTATTCTAATTTGAGGTAGAAAGCGAGGGTCGCGAAGGAGTTGAGGGTGCAGAAATAATTGTTGTCGCTAGTTCTTTCAACTGGATTAATGGACGCAGACTGAGGAGAAATCGACGTTGTTCCAGAGGGTTGATGGGGTTTTGTCTCAGTTTTGAAGGAGGGGTCAATAGGATTTGGCTTAAAAGTAAAATTATTCCCAAAATAATCAGCCCTGGAAGGAATAAATTCCATGCCATTATCTCTAATTGCATTCATTTTTTATTCATCAGTCAAATTTAATTTCAGGATTGTGAATTGCAATCATCAAAATTATAACTGACTTTTTCACATTTTGGAATGACCAACCTGTTAAACACAAAAGCTCGAGAACAATTGTGGAGGACTGAATGAAAATCATCAAATTTGATCAATTAAGTTCACCGATGAGTCGAACGGATGGCCCTTCGCATTGTGTTTTGGCGTCGTTGCTTGTTTTCAAAAAAGACTTTTATTTCAGGATGAACCGTGACCACTGCGATCCGCCCTAAAAACCTGTTTCTCACTCCAGAGCTTATCTCTCCAGTGTGGCGTAACGATAACCGTGGCGACGTGACTGACGGTTCTCACATCTTTTCAGGACTCATGGCGTATGGATTTAATTATTAGAATCGATCGCGTAAGTGCTTAATCGGATGGGCGTGAGGCCGATCATCCGAACAAAAGGCATCTGAAATCCTTGGGATGTGCACCCGGGTCCGGGATGTACAATGAGTGCCAAACCTAGCAGAAAGTGTAGTCGACCTGGTTTCAATTCGATAACGGGGGACGCAAAATTGTAAAGGGGTTCGCATCGAAAAGAAACAATGAACCGCATGGTAATTCAAGATGAGAACAGTCAAACCAAGGTCGATCGGAGCCGTTTAAATATATTAATCCCATCTCATTATTGTTCGCCCATTCGTGACAGAGTTTGTATTCGACAAAGATGTGTACGACTTTCCAAATCGATGAAATCTGAAATAAACATTTTTCGAACGATTTCAACTTTTCAGAAACTGGCAATCAATCAACACTTCGAAAAATGTTTTTATTCGGGAGAATTTACATCGGTGCGTGTAGCCGATGAACAATGTGAGCTTGCAGAGCTGATTTACAACGATCGAAATGCACTCTTCCACAACAGAGTCCACTCCTGCACGAACCATTTGGCAAACGATGTGTACGTATAGGAAAAAGACAGAGGTTGGCGTATAGCGAAAAGTTCGCCGGTGCTCTCATTGCTCCCCGATTCAGAAGCATTTACTTCACAGATGATTGAAATCAAACTGCGCTGTTTGCCATGTGCCTTGGAACAATGTTTCTCCGAGCGTGACACATTCAACAGCTCCTCGAGAGTCGCTTATGTTTGATAGCTTTTGGAAATTCCATTAACTTACGAGGACCACGCAGAATCAATTTCAAGCGTTGTTTTTTTGTTGTTTAACTATGTAATTAGATCCATCCAGTTATTATTTCTCTCGCAATATTGTTGGTGAGTTTTCAAGCTCAAGTAAACGATAACCGCTTGAAAAAAAAAAGTTTGTTCAACATCTAATAATGAAAAAAGAACTCGACTCGAAATATACAACTTTTTTTTCAACCACCTGAAAATCTACTTGAACATTCGAATTCAATTATTGATATTTTGGATTCCATTTGAATCGCATGAGCGTATACATACATGACGGGATGAAATCCGAGAAAGAAATTTTGCATGATCTGGCAAATCGGTAGGGTATCTTTGCTCCATCGTAATAGAAGCCGAGCCTAATCTGCTCGACGACAGTACGATAAAAAGTTGACGATATTGGATGGAACCATTCAATGCGCCTCTGCGCTCGTTTTTAGCGCCAAGAACTCATGTATTTACGACTCGAATTCTGCAGACCCGCATCTCCAAGATTTTTCAATCATACCGTCCTTTTTATTTTTTTTTTTCCTAGTCTTATGCCTCATACCAAGTTTCCAATTTTTTTTCATTTGCTAAGATTACTGATATTTTCGGTGCGATTTGCGGTGTCTTGTATCGCACATACAATCAAAACTTATACACATGACCGACACGCAGAACTCCAAGGGCAGACTTGTGGACATTGATTACAATTATGACCAAGTCTTACGAAAGCACAGTGATACTGAGTTTTGATGATGGCCTCGGGTGAAAGCTCTCGCATTTAATAATAATTATTGGAGATAGACCTATGAAAGAGGAGTGGGATTAGATTCGCTCTAGGGTAATGACGACCAGACTATCCGTGATTGCAGGTCGTTCAGATTGGGGTGGAATGCTTGGAACGAAGCAGTTAATTTCATGAAAATATCAAATTAAATTTTCCGATGCTTCAGCTGGAAAACGCACCGAACAAGAAAAAATAATTAAATAGTTCGTTCGTCAATTATCATTTTTAATTTCCATAAAAAAAAAAAAAGCAATTTCTAGTGTTGGTGTATACTTTGCAGCTTACCTTAATAATGCTTGAGTCTAAATGGATTTGATTCAACTTGTTCCACCGAGTTTTTATCAACTGATAAATTTACGCTCACGTCTCTTAACTTCCATTTTCTGAAAGTTCAAAAGTTTGGGAATAAAATATTAAAATATAGTCAATTTATAAATTCAGTATTTATTATTATGCTTCAAAGTGAAAAGTTTTTTTATTTACTTACTGTAAAAGGAAACGGCAAACTTTCTTCGACTGTGATACAATCCCTTCGATTCGATCTGAAAGAAAAATGAATTTCTCAGTGCAAACTTTTTTCGATGTATATTGTTACAAGATCTGTTGAAAACTGAGACTTGATATGAAAATTTCATTACTTCACGATAAAATATAAATACATTTCATAATTCTACCAATAAATTATATCATTGAGAAAAAAGACAAACAGAGCTTTGTTCTGAAAATTTTTTTTCAAATCGAATTTCAGTTGAGCTATGATTTAGCATCAAATATTTAACTTCAATTGTAATATATCAAACCACAAAGTTTCTATTCATATATAACTAAAATATATTCTAAAGTTAAAGGTGAATCGAAACACGAGAGAGAACCAAGGTGTAATTATTTCACGACACGATTTAAATGAAATTATTCCGAAAAAATTATTCTGATTTATAACTGCACTCGAAAAAATCTTCATGCTTTTAATTGTAATACAATTACACTTATCATTGAAAAAAAAATGTTGATTTGAAAATTGAATAAAATTGAATCTAATTGATTTTCATTTATCACTTGCCCTCACACTGTTTGATGAATTCAAAAATCCAAGCTCAGAATAAGTTTTTAATTTCTCGTTGATATACAATTAATTACTCTAATTTTGCGAGCAATTTCATACGCCGGATTATCTTATCTCAATGGACTGTTGGTAATTCTTCAACTCGAACAGCTGTGGTTAACCTTCTACCGCCCAGCACTTTTATGAGTAATAATTTTTCTCCGTCCTAGGGTCTTATGTTTTTCACCTTGGCTGGACGAGCAATAAACATTATTATATTCATTCGAAGTACCATGGGTGGCAAAGTGCAAATAAAATTGATTGGGATGACCCCGCGGATCTGCTATAAAGTTCGTGTCAGCAAAAATTCACATCATACTGCACCACATCGAGGACATATTGATTCTTCGGAAGGACCAGCGTACTCTGACAGCTGTCAGTTCTGCGAAGAAAAGAGTACAATGGGTCTCTCTGTCTGTTGTCTATTAATGAACTGCACTCACAATGGAGACTCCTAGTTGTGGAAAAAAGACGGCTGTCCCAGTTCGGGGTCAAAGTCCATTATCAGATCTATATCAGTGCCAAACTTCCATAAAACTAATTTAGCTCGGGGGGAAAAAAATTTGATCCCTCGTTTTATGATATTATTGGGTCATTTTTTCAGTTAATTAATTTGTCGCATACCATCCTTAGATCATTCTTCTGGTTATTATTAAATCTGTAAAAAAACGAACATTGCATTCAGAAAAATGTGATATGAAAATTTACTATGTTCTATGGTAGTTTGAGATTTTTTGACAGAAAAATAATAATCTTACTATGTTCAAGAGGAAAACCAATTACTAATTACTAAAATTAAACTAAAACATGGTAAAATTTTTACTTTTCCGTCAAAAATGGAACCATGGAACGTAGTAAATTTTCATATCACATTTTTCTAAGTGTGTATGAACAAAGTTATAGTCGAACATATACGGCTGGAATTATTCGTAATATAAATTGAAGTCATAAGCTCGAAATTTGATGGTGATAATCACACATTGTAGTTTGAATAGCAGCTGGGTAATGGCCGCCAGCGAGCCCTTAGAGCGATGTGTTGATTACAACTAAGTTCTCGTCGTCACATACTTGTCAGTAAGACGACACGTGTAAATGGTATGTAGATACGTGGTTTTGGAACAACGCTTACTGGATGACTGGTGGCTTTGTCGGGGCTTACCAACGACAGTGGCAATCACTGATCCACTGCTGCAATTCGTCCAGCGATTAATTTACAGAGATAAAGTGCAATTAGTCCCGCATGTTACGTCTCACAATTAACTATAACCGGGAATTATTATCAAGCTACCGTATACACCGAGACGTGTGTCTCGGGGTACGCTAGATTTTATTGTGAATTTCAACTGCAGGCTGAATCTCATTCTCGTATTGCTGTAGGTTTTAATAAGATTTCCCGGCAAGGTTCATGCTGGTGCATCCTTTGAACTATGCGCTACGTTGTATCGTAAAACGATGGAAATTTCTACGTTTCACCGAAGATTTTAGCTCAGTTTAATTTACTGTGAATTTCAGCGTGGAAATTGCAAAGGGCGACTGTGTAAACATGTCTTTGCACAAAGACCGTGTTGTTTCTACATATTCGCATCAAACACAAAATTTTTTTTCTTCAAATTTCGGTAAATAATCTCCAGCAATTTGGATCGGGGAAAACGGTATAGAATCTGAAAAGTATTCAAATAAAGATCATATGTGAGAAAAATGTCGAGATGTCAGAATATGAAAAATAACGTTGTATGAAGCAGTCAGTCACGAGTCAACATGCGGAGTAATGATGCATCCGCGGAGCAACTTTTTTTTGCACTCATCATTTTGCTTTCACTTTCACAAGTGGAAATCTAGACTGAGGAACTCGTTTAATTACAGATCACCTTACAACTTGAGCTTAATTTTTACGTTATAGACAAGTGTAGGGCTTATGTAACCACTACAATTAACTTGGCGGAGAATATATAATTGCTCCGATCACCCGCTGACTTTCTCGTCAATTTTCGCCAGTCATGCTTTACAATGATCTTCACTCTCAAGAGGACAACTCTCTTTCATGTATCGAGACGATAACAGAAGGAAATGAACTTTAATTAGTCGGACTTTATTAATGACTGCGTTAGCTGACTGTCGGATAAATTATAGTATATATTTTCGTGCATTAATCAAAAGGCAAGATACTGATACTATTTAAAAATCGCTCATTTTATATAAACAAAACCATCATAAATTAAAAACAAATATCAACTAATTAAAATATCAAGTCCAACATAATTCAAACTCAGATTTTTCAGCCGAATAGAATATAAATCATTTCAGCCATTAAACAGAACGAGAAATTGACTTATATAATTGAACGAACGGTGCTATTTATAAATATTTGCAGATTGATTTGTCCTAAAATATTACATTTGAATTTAGACGCAGAAAATTTTTTTCCAATGTTTCATCGGCATCGATTTTAATCTTGACAATTGGCAAGAGGTGAATGTTGCGAACAAAAGTAAACGCGATGCAACCATTCGCGGCATCACGATGCGGAATAATGTAGAGGAGGACGAAAAGCGTCGAGACGTAAGACGTACCGCCTGGCAGGAGGTCTCCTCCTTTTGGTTCACGTTTGCACCCTCCGTTCGAAGGGATATTCGAAACTCATCAGCCCGGCATCATCATCAGTCAAGCCATGGGCACGATTCTATCAGTGGCCTCACGATGCCATCACTGTCATAATTAAGATACAAAAAATACTCATTAATTGTCTGCTGCGTAATCGTCGTAATGAGTCTCGGAATCTGAGATTTGCTATTGTCAATGTGCACATTGATTTGCTACAGCAAGGACCTCCAGTCGATGCTTATCTACAAATCAAACAGGACTCGAAATAAACATCAGGTCTCCTCGAGAAATTTGTACTTGACATAGAAATAACAGTCAATTATTTTTATTTTTCAACTTTGATTCGTTTTTAATATTTAAATAATCCTAAATCTGTAAATAAAATGTATATTCTGACGAATAAAATCAATTTATTATTAAAAAGTGGAAAATTGATTTCATGTTACGAGAGTGACAGATTTTATTGTTTCAGTTGATAATTTTTAATTCACCGAACAATGAATTTGATTGAAAAGTTATCGAAATTCAAACCTGGCATGTGATTGATAATTCAATGAATCTTTGGATCTGATGACGTTTAGTAGTATCAAATTAGATCTAATTATGGCTATTTGGTTTCAATCAAATTTGATTTTATTGTCAAATGATAGAAACATTTGGAATTATGCAACCGAACAAACAACGTATAGAATTTAGCGAGATTTGATTATTGGCCATTGTCTTCTATCTATATAGACAGTGTCATTGAATTATCAGTCAATCGATTTTGCTCTAACAGTCAACATATACTGAGTACATTATGGAGAAACTGACAATCAACTCAAGAATTTGACGTGGTATATAGATATTCGAAACGAGATCCAAATCTTTGATTATTTGTACAGCCATTATCTATGTATCGGAATTGTTCAAAGTTGAATTCAAGGAATTCATCAAAAAGTTCTTTCCACTATACATTTCAAAACAAACTTCTTACGTCCATTACCTATCAATTGGCCGCGTCTATCTCAGACTGCCTTGCAAGACTATGTATCATTTAAGCCAAAACTAAGCCCGACGCAAAAGCAATCCATCCGTCAAAAAGACGAAGACAAATATCCTTAAAAGAACGCGCTAAAAAGATATTAACGCTGTAACAGACCGGACTTTTTCCCGCCTGAGAACGGAAAACACATTGCCGTTGAACGCAACGTTGTCAACTACACGGGCCAGCAATCGAAAAAGCGTCGGGTAACGCAAAAAGGAAGATTACCAGAGACGGGAATTCAGTCTTGCTGAGTCCTTGAAAGTGATGTGCCCCGGAGCCACATCGAGTCTAATAGCAGACGGAACGAGCTTGGGCTATTTTATCGGGCCTATAATTAGTAAGTATTTAAAGTAAAATAGCATATCGGAAATCAAAAAGCGACACCCACCTATGAAAACGATTCGACCAATCTTATGACAGATGGCTCGAAGACGGCCAAATTGGCACTTCAACTTTTACGTATGAGACCGTTTAGCTCGTCTCACGTTATTGCGGATATATAATTTATTGGAATCAGTCTCTCGCTCGGGAATGAAAGTACAGGGCTCACGTGAAATATGATCGGCTGAACGCAAAGGGGAACCAGACGAAGAAAAGCACGAGCCCTGACCCACGTCCTCGACTAGCAACTGACCGAATTTCCCGAAGGAGATCTGGTTATGCTTAAGACTCGCAATCCATTGTCTTAACAGATCCCGATGTGCTCCGAAATGATTCATCCTGTTTGTCGCTCAGAGTCCAGAAGGGGATGACGGAATTGATTTTGCAAGAAACTGTATATCTGCTGTCTTACAAACTGTCCCTTTGTTATAACCTGGAACAGAAGAATTGAATTCAATGAATTTCTGGTGCAGGAGGACAAATAAATAAACAAGCGAATGATAAATTTTTCGAACAAAAAACAATTTAAAGCAACGCAATTCTTTGTATTCTGCATTGCTCAATTATATTGAAAGAGCGTCAGTTGCATGAACGGTGTTTTGTAATTGGTATAATTGGATGAAAACGCTGACACCTTCAGCGCCAAAAGGCCATATATAGGCTGACGAACGGTCCTTTGACAGAAGCTGCCATTGATATCCATTACTGGTGTGCGATCTACAAAGGTAGACGTCATTTTTCGACATGAAAAAAGCGTCGGCTCACGCGATCCGCGTGAACGATCATCAATAAACTAATAGAAACGATCGTGTGTCACATATGCCCCCAAACGAAATTCTGCATTCGATAAATTCTATTTGGACATTATCTATACGCCATGACGAGATTTTAATTACACGAAATAAACGCGATAAATATTTTTCGAGCGATTCAAGTAAATGTTTCCCAGCTGGAAATTAAATTATTTTCAATAATCTGATTCCAAGCTCTTTGAAACTCCTGAATTCGATGTGTCAATAGGTCTATTTAACTTGGCATGTTTGTTGTTTGCAAATAAATTTTATTTTTCCCAAGTTTGCACTTTTTTTTGGTAACACGCGCGTCAGCGTGCAGAGTGAACCGACCATTTTCTCTTTTATTCAAGGGTAATCAGATGTTTTATGCCTCGAGAAGCAACAGAAGCGCAGCAGTTGCACTTATTCTGATCGCGTTACTTTCAGTCCGGTGTGCCATAATCCAACGCAAACGCTGGATTACATGAAACGCGACACAAAAGATAATACTGCTTTTTGTACAACCACCAGCTAATGATCATTTCATGGCGACGAGTGTACGATTTTTCGGCTTGTTTTATGTAAATGAACAATATGGACATTTTTCTTATGCTTGTCGATGAACATTTAGGCATATGGGTCAAAACTATAGTGGTCACTGTACTGAAAATTATATCTCAATCAAAAATTAGAAAAAGAAAGAATTTCTTACTTTTGATTTTTGATAAGCTAACTTGTCAATTAGAAGCAAACAAAAAACTCGTTAAATTGAAACAGTTTTAATCACAATTTCAAACATTTGGAACAATGACTTTTAGTTATGGTAAAGTTTTTCACACACAAGTGTTATTACTCTCAGTATTTTGAACAAAGGTGTCTAAGTCTAGAAACAAGTGTGTATTTCAAAACACTAGATTTCATGTAATAACTTATCAACAAGCTCGGATAATTTAATTTTAGCTTTAAGCAAACTGATATTATTCAAACAAGAATAAACAATAAGAATTTCAAATACATCAAATATTTATTGTAATTTGACTAAAAGCTTCATTCTCTGACAAGTTAACAAATCTAATAATGTATCAGGTAAACAGTAAGTGAAGTAGATGCATACCTTTTTTTCCTTTTCAGATATTTTATTATTTGCAGACTATGTGACTGTTTGTCTATAAATTCTTTCATGATCGTATCATCCCTGTAGCCAATACCTGTAAGAACAACAATATTATTAATTGTTAATATTACTTAATTAACAACTGAAGTTTGATAAATTACCTGGTTTTGATAATCCCAAAATATGTGTTTGAATTATATCTCATAGACGTGAGAGGAATTCAGTAGAAAGTGAGATGAATTTATCTCCAACTATCAATAATGTGTGGAAATAAATAAACTTCCAATAATGACAATCCAGACGTGAGCCTGCCGAGACGATCAAAATGACGAGCAGTTTATCCAGTGTAAGATTTAGAATATGACGGTTCAGAGACCGAAGCAGCCGCTGGTCGTAATTCATAGGGAACGTTTAACCCATTTCATTACCCCAATCCCGGCTGCATTTCTCCGTAAAGAAAACGAAGTGGTTGCTCTTCAAATAAAAGTCTTCGGCGCCAAAACCAACGCTATAATTATGGTTTTAGAATTATTGTAACCTACGGAACAATCAAATTAATTACTGTCATTACCATGGATAATGATTTAAGTTCTAGTCTCTCTTCTAAACTTGGTGCTTTAACTGGAATCTATATTTTAAATGCTGATTTTCTGAATTGTTATTCTCAGTGAATTTAGTACTTCAATAATGGCAATATAACAAGGGATATTTTTTTAGATATGCATGAGTATATTTTTATGGCATGAATGAATATCGAAATACTCGTAATTGTATATTTAAACGTAATTTTCTTTTCAGAGTATTTCCTGGCGTTATTCATAAAAAGTGTCATTGTGTTTGATGCGTTAATAAACAGCTAACGTATTAAGGAACTGTGCAGTCGAAGTGATTTCACTGAACCTATTAGAATAACACGCGCAGTGCCAATAAATTAAACTTTGAGCCGCGATAGGTCGGCGTTTATAACATAATGCCGCGTCCTCCTATGAGTATAACGAGTATTTATTGACGTACAGGTATTTATGTGGCTATTTATGAGAAAGCACGATCAAACCATTCTAATAATAGCATCGATTTAGACCGCGCGTGTTTATCATCCACATTAAATCAAATGGATGGAACAACTTGCGTGTGCTTGCGGGTTAACAGCGAGCTTTCTGATTCCAACCCGTTGAAAAATAGTTGCACGACAATCCTTGACTAGTCTGATGACAAGGAAGATTTATGTACAAACTGCTCACTCTATTCCAATTTATTATTTTGAATGATACGACGAAAGAAATAATTGCAACGGACATTTCTCGCTGAGGTGCAATCCAAAAATACATTTATCTTTTTGATATTTCAGTAATTTTTATAATTCACTTATTCTGCAATTTTTTATTTCATTCAACACTTTTGAAATGTAGTTTTTCTTATGTAATCATTAATAATTCATAGAATAGTTCTATAATAATTTTGAAATTTTGTAAAGTGTAAAAATGTTTGGTATTAATATTTGTATAAAATTTTAATTTTGTGACAGTTAATTTTTACAGATTGTAAAACAATAATCCGCATTCAATGGTTGGAAGACTATCTGAGCCTATGAAACAAACGAAAGCAACAAGAGAGTATATCCTGTCCTGATCTGCAGAGCTTACCAACTATGTACTTTATAGGAGTACAATTCTTTATTGTGCTTGAAATGGCATAACGTAACGAACACCTTCAGAGGTCCTCGAAACAACGGAATTCAAAAGGCTTTTTGTCCCCGCGCTAAAATAACTGCGCGAGTCATTCTCTTAAATTTGATTCAGCAGGCCGTATCTTGGCCAGCAGGTACGCCCTCTGCTCAGGCTGAACGCCAAATCTGACGGTATTAACTCGGCTCACAGTTGAAAAACAACGTGCTCGTTTGATCACTAAATGATGTCCAGGACAAACAAAAAAAATATCGAACCAATCGTAACAAATGGCTCTCTGCAAACCGTAACAGGTCTAAGCAAATAAAGTTTGATATTGCGAGGGCAAAGTGTTACGAACAATTAGTCGTTATCAGTTATTTTTGATTATCAGATGGAAACTAGTTTTAAATTTTTCATTCCGGTAAGCAACAGGCTTTACAATTGTGATATTTAAATTCAAAAATCAAAATGAAAAGTTGACAATTTTGAGTAAAATGTTAATCCAATAATTAACTGCACTTTTATTATTATTTTTATTTTTTTTTCCCAATTTTTTGATGAGTTATTTTCTCATGGTCATATGTTATCCAAGCACATTCGCATGCAGCAAAAAATAACACATGCAATTTACGTCACGTGAGGAACATGAAGTGTTAAAAAAAGCAAACGTCGTCAGGCAGATAGGAGCGAAAACGCATCAAATTGGAGAGTGTATCGGGATTAGAGAACCCTTGAAAAGCGTCCGGGGTGATGCCGGATTTCGGTTCACACATGCTGGATTAATCCGACCATTGTCGTGCAAATCTAACAAAAACGCTGCCCCCTAATCTCGCGAGCCCACTTGAGATCGACGCACGCACCCCATAATGCCTGTGCAATTAATTTATATAGGTATATCTGCAATGCTCGCTGAGCATCCAGTGTTTTTCTATTGTAACTCACCGAGTACTCCTATTGGACGAGGCGTTGTGTGATAATCCAGAATCCCTCGATCTAAAGTGTCGGTTTAGTTATTACTTTCATGCTCCATCTTACATTTTTCTTATTTCTTCTTCTGGATGATATACACCTACAACAGAAAATATTCTTTTTTAAAAACTTCAACTTTCTTCACGAGATGCAATTTTTCTTCCTAATGACAAATGAAACAGGGTGGTTATTGGCTCGTTGACAATCACATTAGAATTAGAGAGTTGAAAAATATTGACCCAGTAAAAGATTTATGTTAAATCAATTATTGTTCAAAGAAAGTTTTGCATAAGAAATCTGTAGGAGGACATGGTAAATCACGTTAGCACACTTACAATTTAATTGAAAACGAAAAGCCTGTACCTAACAGCCCAGCCGAAACTATAACTCAATAATCAGAACAACCTAGGAAACGGACGTACGTGGTTAGAAATTCATATCGATAATTTGCTGTGTCATTCACGTTGCAGATAGGGCCGATCCAATTATCCCTATAATGGGGAGACAACGGGGTAAATAGGACACGAGCGTGGCGAGACGGATTTTGTTTGACAGCTGATTCGGCACAATCAGAAAAATTCGGTCACCTGGTGAGGATTAGTTTTACAAATTATAAAAATAAACATGGAGTAAATTGTTTAACAAATAAAAACAAAATAACAGCTGAATTGCTTGTTCGTAATTTTTTTGGGAATATTCGAAGATTGTTTTATTTCTGCAATATTCAAGACACGAACAACGCACTTACGAAGAGTATTTGAATTATAAACTAAAGTCAGAACAATTCAAATTCATATACAAGTTGATGTAAAATGTCATCTTTAGTACAGGATTTGATACGGTGCAATTTGAATATGTGATTGGGATCGACAAGATAAGATGCATGTTGACGTCCTCAAGATATGATTTAGGACATGTCTAGTTTCCCTACTATACGAATATGATTTAGACAGTAACCTGGTACGGACTGACGAGTATAATAGGATGTATCCGACTGGATGTAAATTACATCTATATTATATATGTTACTCCCCATAAGACAAATATAAGATCATAAAGTTTGACATAGTAATTAAAGAGCAAGCTCAATTCAGAAATGGTCAATAACTTTGACTGACAGGTGTTTTTAATAATTATAACCAATACATGAAATTTATGTTGCATAATTCTCTAACGATGTAAAGTTCGGAATTCAATCCGCAGAGATTGTCAGAGCAGATGACATTCGTCTCTACTCGAGTTCGTTTGACGGAATAATGAAATCGTCTGTTAGGCGCGCGGCATTCGCGTTCATAAACCGTATTGACCGATGTAGCGTATAACGATTGTCATCGAATGCGTTGCATGGCAGGTTACGTTAATTCTAATCCCGGTTGGACGTAGCCTGGCGTATCGTCGAGGCATTCGCTTATTTGCACAATAATAGCGTAATTCTAGCATCATCAGGATATCGTCGTGGTGCGCATCCAGCCACGGGTCTGGTCGAGTGCAATGTACAGGATCTCGGCACGTCGTCGATAAACACGGCCGTGTACGTGCTTACACACGCGCGTCTCGACAACGCGCTCTCAACGTGGGTGTACGTAACAATGGCAACAGCAGTCGTCGACAAACGTCGGTATTCGGAAATGAATCTGTGTCAACTAGACGGTTGACTGACTGACTAACTCGCTGACTTGCTTGCTTGTCGAGTCGCTTGATTCAAAGTCACTGAGAGTACTATTTTCTGTCAATACGTCCACCGGATATGATCATCTCAATAACTCTCTGGTCGCATGTATTTCCAAACATGCATGCTCTTCGTTAATTCGTTCAACTCAACTATTTCTCAGAAATGGATCAAAAACAGAAAGTGAAACAAAAATATTATCATGGGTATGATTAGGCGTTAAGTTGACAAAAATAAATGTCATTAAATAATCTTAATCATTCTCATGATATCAATTTTCATTGAAAAAAAAAATTTTTTTTCTTACTCACGTTTGACGAAGTAATTAAATAGATATACTTGGAATATTACACTGATCCTAATTTTAACTTACTCGACATTGTTTTAAAGTGAGGTTTAAACAAGAAAAAAATTTTTATTGTATTATGTTCGAATGATTTTATTTAATAAAAAAACGAAAGAAACAACCTATATTTTCGAGTATGAGTGCTTAAACAACCTGTTTCATAGGCGATTGCAATCACAACTTGAGACATTGTTTTTGAGAATGCAAATCCAGTGAAACTTGAGAATTGAAAAAAATGCGATTTAAGTGCATGCTACAATCTACTGAGGCTATTCAATATTCAACATTAGTAACACAATATTGTGCCAAATTTTATAGGAGTTCTCGTAAAAGCAAGGTTTACAATGATTTTACACTTTGTATTATTCGAGTTTTTGTTTTGTTCTATATTCGTTCCTACAATTTCAATCTGGATACCAAATAGAATTAATTGAACTTTTAGTGGAATCGAGAAACTACAAACTTTTCAATAGTTTTTAAAATATTGTTCAAATTTTGTAACCGCATTGTATTAAAGCTATGAAAATTTTTCATCACCAATTTCTTTTTTTACACATTGCACTTAGAACTTTTCTACTCGAACGATACGTATCTAAAGGGCTCAAGCATGAGCTTTTCCGTAAATAACAAAATTCACTATAAACATGAAGTGTAGTGCCGAGTCGAAAAATGTACGATAATAGCATCTTTGATGAAAGCAAAAAAACGAGCACATACTTCTCACGTAAATTGACGGGATTATTGATCGCTAAAAGTATATGCAAGATTGAATGATTCGCGAGTGTACAATTTTCCAGTGACTTAATTTAATTCAGTTTTGAATTAGCGCATTTAATAAAAAAATGAATAAAAATCATTTATGATTATGATGTTCAAGTATATTAATCTATCTATTATATATAGTTTGATGATGGATTTACAATGAGTTAGCTCAGAGCCAAAATTTACATTCCGACTAATATTTACAGTTGTTTATCGAATTGTAGTGAATGTTATTTATCTTAGCCAACAATTGTCATGATTGAAGTAAATGTAATGTAAACTTTGGTTAGAGAATAACAACTTTGCTTTTGTACAAAATTTCAGTTGAGATATGATGAATGAATTATTGATAATTATTTATTCTCATCAATAAATTGATAAAAATTCATACTTGACAAAAATAAAATTTTTAGATTCGACTTAAAAACTAAGGATTTATAATAATAAAAAAACGTAAGTAATGATGGTTGTAACAAATAATGCATAATTATGACAGTGAACCTGTGATTCCAAACGCAATTTTTTGTTATAAGAAAATCAAATCGATGTTCCTGTGTTTCGGTACATGTTGTGTGAAATCGATATTGCCACAATCCTGTTAGTGTATTGAGATTATTGTAATTGACTGACTTAGGGAATCCTATCAGGTATATTAATCACGAACGCATAAGTTATAACTAGAGAATTTTCTCTGATCTGGTCACATTCTTGATAACTTAAATTACATTTGCTATTTTTTTGCTCAAAACCGTATCACTAAATATTTTAAAGGATATAAGTGACACCAATAATGACATTGATAATAATAAAATTGTTAAATCATTTAAAATTTAATTTAAAAAATATATAAATATATACAAATATATACAAACATTGATATTATGAAAATAGACTTTTTCATTTTATATGCACACACTGAAAAAATTTTCAGCGTTTTATAACTGAACAAATTTTGAAGGAATAAAAACATGATTTTTTTGAGTTATAAGTACTTAAATTTAGACTTTGATAACTGAAATTTAGTTTGACGGAAAATGTCCAAATCCTAGAATGAATGACTGGTGAAAAGTCGCAGTCTCACTCATCTACATACAATTGTGTCACAATTCCTTCGGATTTCTAGGATTATCGATTTGTTTGACACTTTAGGCAACTTCAAGTATTATCCGTGAAGTCTTGAGGGATCAAACGTTGAGAAGTGCGCCACCTTTTGTCGCTCAAGTTTCATGCAATTTTCAGGTTAGAATTGTTAAAATATACGCTCAAACTTGTAATAATATTCTATCAACCGATAACAACACAAATCTGTTAAAATTTGAGATGTATTAGCATTATTTTCGAATTTTCATTCAAGAATAAAAAGTATACTAATAAAAGCTTGAATTTTAGGGTTGTAGAACGTTGAACATTTTTTCAATGCATGTTGAATCATTTGATTTTCACAAACTATTTCATTGGAAGTTCAGTTTCTCGTTGTCGTTTCAATCGTTTCCTACACAAGAATAATGTAACGCACGATGCAAGAATACCAAAGGCTACTGCTAGTAAGCATAAAAGTAGAGAAAAATTGTTTTCTCTTAAGATAATAACATTTACTGACGCCATAGCAATTTTGTCCATTATTTTAGATTCTACGACACAAATCCATTGTCCAGATTCATCTACGTCTAAAAATTAAGATTTTTCATGAAATAGTTTCATAATTGCATTATTTTCTCTAGAATTTTTAATGTACACAATAAACAAATTGAATACCTCTTATACTTAGGCTGCATTCACGATGGGTACTTTCAAGGCGATAATTTGTATCATTTTCATAGTAAATTCCATTCCCACTCGGTTTGATCCATCGACAAACATCAAAGTCAAAATATTCGTTCGGATGTACGATGCAAGACATCGTAATTGGTTCGCCCGCGAATGTTGTTATCATACTCTGTTTTGCCATTACGGGGCTAGCTAAAATTTATTTAATAACAAAAATAGAGTTTATGTTGGATTTTTATCCTAAAACTTGCTGTTGTTAAGTGCAAAATATTTTTCACGTCGAGGTTGCAGGGACGCCCGCACGGACGAAAATATATTTTCAAAATATAAACGAAATATATTTTTCGTGTAGAAAATATATTTCGGCAATAAGTATACTATTCAATTTATATTTTTTTTATAAATTCCATTATATAAATTTATAAAATATAAAATAGAATATATTTTGTATATAAAAAATTTATAAAAAGCGGCAATAAGTATACTAAAATAGAATATATTTTGGTGGATATATTTTCGTCCGTGAGGGTATATTTGAACAAGTACGTTATTGTTATTTTGTTTCAATTTTGAGTGGGCTGTACTCAAGGAAAAATGATATATATTTAAAATAACTAACTTTTTAACTAACTTTTTGCCACTGAAAATATATTTTGATATATATTTTATCGTATATTTTCAAAAATACAGTGTTAAAATGTATAAAAAATATACTTTCAATTATATTCTCAAATATAGATAAATACATGTTCCACAGAATTTCTGTTATCAATTTCGAAAATATATATTACATATATAACTTTTGGCCGGAAATATATTTACTATATTTCGACATTTTGTTATTATTATTTTTATTATATTCGAAATTTATTATTATTTTATTATTAATAACAAAACGATTTAAAAAAATGACTAAACTAAAATTAATTTTTCGTGCTCATTCATCAAAATTTGATACAAGTTTCAATAATTTTTTACAACTTTTAAATTGGTTCCCCATATACTGTACAGTTCAATGAATTTTTGCCGAACTTTTTCATTCAAATCTACTAGATTTCCAATTATACTAATTAATTAACGCCAGAATTGAAAACAAATAATTCAATCAGCAAATTTTTCCCACTACACCATTTCTCATATTTGAATTCTAACTCAAATCGACAACAAATCAAATAAAATTTAATCTAAAAAAAAAAAAAAAGAAGTTGTCATTTTGTTTCAACTTCAAGTGTGTTGGAACGAGCGTAATAAAAAAATTCTAATTACCCCGAGTCAGTTTTTACGAAAGCCTGTTTGCGTTTTTTCTTTCAGACGTTGAAAAAGAAAGGAGAAGAAAATAAAATGACAAGGACAAAAAAAAGGTACAAAAAGTAAAACAAAAATTGGCGGGAGAGTTTGAGACAACATGCAAAGAAGGTGTCTTACAATTGATTTTCGCACGGATTGATTTATTCTAGGGCACGAGCGTCGCGAGTTTTTCGAGCCCGCGAGGCAATAATGGACGCTCGCCAATCGTCCGTGCGAAAGGCCCCGAAGATTTATGGACTTCCTGAGACGATGGCCTTCGGATTGGCCCGGGTGCCCCTTTTTATACGTGCGATTTGCTCTCTCTCTGCCTTTTCTTTTCGCAAGAGATCTCTCGGCACTTGCTTTTCAGACGGCACTTGTCGCACTTGTCACCGCGCTTACAGTAATAAACGAGCGGCCTGAAAGATGCCAGAGCGATTATTCGCCCGGCGACCATAAATTGTCTCTCCCCCCCCTCCCCTCCTCTCCCTGCTCTATTGTTTTAATTGGAATCACGAAAACGTCTTATCTTATATTGGCCGCGAATATCGTTTTGATGATACGTTATAGGTGTTAAGGATATAGTTAATACCCATCGAGCAATATTACTTTTGAAGAGGCTCGAAAAGGACCGCATGG
Organism: Trissolcus basalis; assembly: GCA_025266255.1. Classification (NCBI taxonomy): domain Eukaryota; kingdom Metazoa; phylum Arthropoda; class Insecta; order Hymenoptera; family Scelionidae; genus Trissolcus; species Trissolcus basalis. Next base: position 123,614 of record JAAMPD010000018.1, read on the forward strand.
AGCAATCAGACGCCGAGGTTTGTCTGGCGCGAGCCAATTAGATGGGCGTACGAGCCAACCGAAATAAATCGCGCGGGAGCCGTGTAAGAAGCCTGCTATACGAACCGAGTAACCTATTAACTTGTAAATTGCTTCCGACTGGTGCAAAGCCTCTGGTCGCGCATAAATTTCGCGTCGCTTATGAAAAAAGATTCTGTCACTCGCGTCAATGTTAACCGAGCAAATTAATTAACTCCGAGTTAAAGGATACAAATTTACGGCCCCGAAAATACTGTGGGAAAGAAATAGCCGCCAGCTTCATTATACAGTAGTAATCCTTTTATTACGCAACCGACCCTTCTCTCTGCTTTTTTGTCTGGGGGCTGGCCCCAGCTGACCTCTATCATTGGTCACGATCCGCCTCGGAAAAACAACCCTCGAGTCGCGCGCCAATCCCGTCTGAGGACCCGGAAAAATATCCACGCATCCCCTCGGAACGAACGAACCCAAGATCAATAGTTTTCTTTCACCACCGAGAGACGGGCAGGGCGACAAACAAAAAGGAACCTTTGCAACCAATTGTACATCACGCGCGAGGCTCTCATGTCGAACGTGTGAGCGATACAAATACCGATGTTATAAGAGGAAGTTTCCAGGAACTTCAAACATGGATAAAGAATGTTTGCGCGGCCCCGCACACAATGCACACACAAGCATTTGCATTGCTAAATTATTCCCGGTCCCCTCTGCTGCTCTGCAGACCCCAAAATTCATAGAGCATAAATTGCGACTTTTAGAATATCGGGGCTTTTGCAAAATTTTTCAGCAAATCTTTTCTTATCCATTATGCATTATTCGAATGAAAAATCTAAACAAAAATTACGCACTCTTCTGAGAATATAAACATTTTTCGAAGTTTAATAAGAGTTTGAGAATTTTTTTTTTGGGAGAATTGTTTTTATAGCAAGGAAAGTAAATATGGGACATTAACTTTCGTATTCTTTCATTTGAATATTTTTTAATAAAATTTCTTCAAGTTGTGTCGTTTTGGAATTTTTTTTTTAACTGTGAGAACTTTGAGAAATGTTGTTGGTTTTTAAAACAGTGAAGGGAAATGTGGGATCTTGACTTTCATATTGTTTTATTTGAACATTTTTGTAATAAAATTTCTTCAAGCTATGTCGTTTTGAAAAATGCTTATATTTTCAAAGGAAGTGCGCTAATTTTTCTATATATTTTTGCTTCGATACAATATTTCTTGATCGATTATAGAAAAAATTTTCTTTAAAATTTACTAAACTTGACAATAAATGGAGGACAAATTTGTAATTCATAAGAAACTAACATAAATTTTTCATTCTTATATAGTTTGTTCAATCAAAATTGTTCAAAGTTTGTTCAATGAGGTTAAAAATATTTTGAAATGTTTTTGAAATACTTTGCAATACTCGAAATGTCATTCTATATCATATATAAAAAGAACAGATATATTCAATTTATATTAATATAACGTATATCCTCCTTAACATTATTTTCATAATAATATAAATAATTTCGTCACCAAATAATAGATACTTTGCAAACAAATGATCTTTCATTACCAATTATAAAACCCAAAAAGTGTCTTGATTCCTGTCCAATTTATATATCATTCACCACTGAAATTTAATTGTACTCTTCGAAGTTATTGTTCCAAACTTTGCATATAAAAATAAGTGTCAACTAGAAGAAAAACATTTTGGCACATATTTACTCATCCAATCTCTAATCGGGGTTCCATATTTTTATTTTGAAAAAAAGAAATCAAAAATAAATAAATGCACTAACAACAGAGATCTCGAGATGTAAATAAATGTTCAGGAGAGGGGAGGGGAGGGAGGGGGGGGTGAAAATATGCCCTGCTAGATGCGTCGATTTCTTGGCCCGGCGTTGAAATTTATAACACACGTACGCCGGTGGAACGTGGGCTGAAATATTTAAATGCGCGAGGAAGGTGGCGGCCGAACGTACATCACGAGTGAGAGAGCCCCAAGAGGTATATAACAAAAATAGAAACGCAAGGCCATCCACGGCGGGGCCCAACAAATTTCAACTTTTGTAGCCGCGCCGATCAAGTAGCCGCTATCAAGTTCGCCCAGAAAGACAATTTCCATCCAGAAGGAGAGACAGAGAGAGGGGGGGGGGGGGAGATATTCTCTTATCCCTCAAGATCTGCGGAAAATGAATAGTAGCAAGAGGTCGCTCTCTGAGGGAGCAGAGCATTGTCTGCACTTGCCTCTCGGACGCATTGTCCCGGAGGCGTTAAAGGCTTCATATACATGCCAGGTCGCTCTATAGATCGTGGCAAAGCGAAATGTGTGTATAAGGTGGAGACCGAGAGAGGCCGATAAATCATCCGAGGCGTTTATTTTTCCGCGTTCGGAACCGTTTGCACGCGGTGGCAGAGCCGCTTTTACGACACACATTTTTGTCGCTGATTTATCGGCGGATGACTTTATTTCTCGCCATTTTTCGACGGGCCCCGCGGGGCGCGGGCAAAAAAACATTGTAAAGGAACAAGCAACAGGATCAAAGACTGACGAATAATAGAGACGACGAAAGAGGTTGAGTTTTCCCAGCTGTTGGTGCTATCAGTCGGGGCGATCGAAAATGGCGATGGGGTTTCAACCCTTGCCTCTATCTGGCTCCCATCGCAGACGCACCAATATGGCTGTTACGTAGCGGGGGAGCCTCTCCACGCAGGCGCATGCCGTGCCACGTAAGCCCACTCTATATGTTCAACATTATTATACCGGTAGTCCAACACACGTGTATTATACCTGGTGCTCGCTTTGTTTCCCAAGATCGTATCGGCGCGTATCCTCGTTTCTCCGCCTCTTCCCTTCCTCCACCGCTTTTTTCCCCTTTTTTTTTCTTTCGTCTCTCTTTTTTGCATTAGGTGACACATCTGGAACCAGAAGTCATCGCAGCGATTTTCGAACATATGCAACGCAAAATATCAGCTTTCGCGGGATTACAACCGGGGGACCTAACAAATCGGGCTCGAAGAGTATCTATCACTTTTGCGTCATCATCTATACTCATTCAGACCAAACTAATTAGTTGAAAAATCCGACTCGACAGTTCGACCAGGCTTATAATCTCAGAGGAATATTAATCCGTCATTCAACCGATAAATAACGATCGCGTCATCCTCTTCTTTTTTTTTCCTCTCTTTCTATCTTGTTGGATTTTTGTTTCCTTTTTTTTGTTGTTGCCTTTTTTTCATTCCCAGGCCCCCATCAGGACTGAAAAAGGAGAAGAGGTGGAAACAAACAAAGAGGTGGAAAACAAAAATGATAAAGAGAGTTTGTGTGTAATTTTGATGGAGAATGGCATCTCACCCGGAGAGACAGGGGTAGGTACCGAAAATAATAGTGCCCACCTTCGTGCACAGTCACTGCCCGCGCACCACCACCGCAAAAATTTCCGTGTCACATCTGATACGTTGGATCATGCGACGGATCCAACAGGCGTATCTCTGCGGGATCTAATGTCTCTGTTAGACGGGGCTTTTGACACGAATTCCGTGTCGGAGTTGAGGTCCTCGAGGGTTACACCCATATGGTACACAGTCATGAAAAAAACAAACTTCCTCATTGATGAAAAATATGACATTTATTTACATATCCTCATCAGATTTTCTTCTGCTCAAAAAAATATTTTGGATTTTAGATCAAAACGTTGTACAATTTGGAACTGAAAATATTTTTCTAAAACCAATAAACAAAGTCCTCGATAATTTTATATAATTTTTTTTTTTTCAATTAATATTTTCAATTTTTTTATTTTGCCATAATTCCTGTCCACATCGAATTTTCTTTGCTTAAAAAAAGTATGTTTGGGTCAACAATATTGTAATAAATTATGAACTGATTAATAATTTTCAAAAAATCAATGAAATCAAGAATCCTCATTCATTTTATGAAAATTTTTTCAATTACTTTCAATATTTTGTATGTTTTTATTTTGTCATAATTCCTATCCATGTAAAATTTTCTTCAGCCCAATAAGTATTGGGTATTGGGTCAACAACATTATAAAATTTCAAACAGACAAATATTTTTCCAAAATCAAAATTAAAAACCCAAAACTAAGAACCCTCATTATTTAAATTCAAATTTTTGTATTTTTTCTGTTCACTCTGACGCTTATGGTTTTTTCATAAAACAAAAAATTGTTTTCGTCATACGATTTCATGTTGTAATTAAGTTCATAATTGAGTAGCGGACAAGAAAAATATATATTTTTTGTTGACTGCAACCCAACGTAAACACTTGTTCCAACGCAATTACAAAATTTGTTGAAATCGCAAAGAACGTTGTCCGGGCGGATCAAATGTTGAATTTAAATGAGCGACAAAAAGGCAGACCCATTAATGTTATTCAGGACACGTTTTTGCGAACGCGCGAAAACGGGACCATATATTATAAACATGCGTTTGGCTTGTTTGTTCCTCGAGTGTGAGAAATAGTTGAGCGGTTGGTCTAAAAGTGGACTTTTTTTTTTTTTCGTCCGACGGGTATTATTTTTTTTTTCTAGACAACTCACGAGCGATTGTTTCATTTCGTTTATGAGTATCGAGGCGGTGTCATGTTTCAGGGAAAACGAGCGACGCTCACGGAACTCGCGAAATTTCTCGCCGATCGATTGCGTGGTGAATTGAAATTTTATGCCAAACGTCGATGGATCGAACGAAACAATCGCCCGTAATCGTCGGAAACGTGATATTACGGCGCAGCTTAGGTACTTACAAGGCGTCGTTTCGGTTTGATGAGAGGCCGATTCTGTCCGTTCATTTTGTAGTAGAGTCCGCAGGCGTTGCAGAGGTAATGCCCGGTGCCGTCCCGTCGCCACAGCGGTGTCGATGTCGCGCCGCAGTTGACGCACTCGCGACCCTCTGTTAAAGTTCAACCGAACACAAAAATTCATTATCAACAAACTTTCTTTTTATCCAACATTCATTTCAGTGCAAAGAGCATAGTTTTGGCTTTGTTTTCTTTTTTCTTTTTCTTTTTAATTTCGTTACTACTATTCATCAAAAAAATCCTTCCACATGAAATAAACATTTTTTTTTATATTTGAGGTTGTAAAAATATTTGACATTTCATAAACTTTCGACAGTACACTGACAGAAAATCGGTATTTTTGACTGGAAAATAAGAAACTGTTTGTTGATCAACTCAAGTCGAACTGATTCATGCCAACTTGGAAATTTAGTAACATTAAACTTGAATTATGATTTTTTGATAAAACTAACTGATCAGTTGATGAACAACCTATAGGATTTTTCTTATTTATTTTGTTGAAAACATTTTTAACTTTAAAATTCGTGTCAAAATTAATGGATGAATAACATTTTGCATTACAATGATTTTTAGTGAGTTTGAATAAACTTTTGAGTTGATCAAAAACCGGACTAGAGAATATAGTCAAACTGAATATACTTATGATAAGTTTGTAATTTTAGTAATTACACTAAGAAAAAAATGGTATCAAATATAATAATTCATAAATGAAAATTTACTGAATATAGAAATGAATATAGAAATGATCATATATTGTCCATATATTGTCCATATATTATCAATAGACAGACAATATATAAGAAATGAATTTTTTTATGTATGGACTATATATATTGGCAATATATTAGTAATATTCAAAACATTCAATATATTCTAAATATATGTTTATATGTCAATACATATGTCAATATATGCTCGATATATGATTTCTGAAATAATATATTGTCAATACATGTTTTATATATAGACAATATATGATCCTATTACAAGGGGTACAATATATGGGGAACAAATCAAAAATTTGCAGTTTTCAATAAATTTTTTACAAATTCTTAATTTGTCCCCCATATACTGTACAGTTCAGTAAATTTTGATAGAATTTTTTTCTCCGCCTAGATTTCCAGTTACACTAAACGCCAGAACCAAAAAAAAACNTAGTTCAGTCAACAAAGTAAATTTTTCTCAGTGTACTGAAATGATGAAAAAATGAGTTTGGGTATATAGAAACTCTCTGATTTCCGATGTCAGAAAGATTTATTTTGACTTTAGCAGGAGGATTTTGTTTCTGAGTTTGAGATTTGCATAGCAGTAATATGATCGATAGAAGATCTACACGAGCCAAACGACTGAGATGGCGAAAAAAAAGCCGAAGCATATATCGAGACAGCGCGACTCTCGTTAGCCGAGTTCTAAACCGGAATCCAAGAGCCGTGGCCTGTTCGATCATCGATCACATTCATTAGAGAACTCGCATGCACAGCGGACATACCATCAAGCGATTACCAGAGCAAAAGCAGGGTAAGGGAAACTTCACCGGGGCCTGTGTGAAAGTGACAAGGAGGGAGTGATCGGGTAATTATGCAAGAAACGCCGGTTTCCGAGAAGCCCAACTTCCGAAACTCGCAAGGTTTCGCAAGATCGACTCCGCCACCAACGAAACGGACTGTCTTGCTTTCTTCTTTTTGTCTCTTTGTTTTACTGCACCGTGTCTAGGCGTTGTCCTCCTCGGAGCCCACCTGGCACAGCCTCGGTCATCGTTCAGTCGGGGGTTTTATTCAGCGATGGGAAAGTCGACTTATCCGACCGTGAAAAATCGCGTAATTAAACGCGCAGACCCTGCCTGGCGCGGAAATTCGCAAAAAAAAAAGACAGACAAATGAAAAAAAGAGGAGGATAAGAAATAATAAAAAAAAGAGCCAACAACGGTAATAATTATCACTGAAAAATACTTGCAGCGTGAAATCATATAGATGAAGATTTCTCAATTAGGTTTCGCGAATGCTCTCAAGGCTTGATGTTACTTGATATTGCGAATTTTCTTCGTCTCGCGTGGAATTTAATTAGCCGTCGCTTCCACGGCGCTACACGTTGAGCCATTGTTTTATCGTAGAATTAGGATTTTCGCCACTGCCAACTGCGATTACGACAATCGTTCATCCGGAGTTTTCCAAGCGCGAAGGAAAAAGAAAATGCAACCGCGGGCTAATTATCAAACTGCAAATTAAGTTCGTTAATCTCTGATTACAATTTCAGATTCGTCGTTTCTTGGTTTCTTTTTTTTTTGTTTTCAAATCGACAAAAGAAATTGGTACAAAAAGTCACCTTTTTTTTTTTTCGGTTTCCGAAGAAAAGGGAACTGTGTTTTGTCGAGATTTTCGGTTTCTGGAGAAAAACAAGACGTGTCAAGAAACTGCTGTGGTTGATCAAAAAATATGTACAGTAGCCACACCACATCGAAAAAATTAAAACGTACGTGCTATCGTGTCGTGTTCACTTTTCAATGAAGAGATGTGCGCGCGATCGTGGGTGCCACTTGAAAAAAAAAAACAACAGTCAGTGAGGCAAAATACAAAAATCACTGGTGTCCCATCAAGTTCATATGTTTGTCTTCCTTTTTACTTTTTGAATTAGAACAAAAAAAAATATTGAGGGAAAAATTAGACTATACATTAGACCAAACGTGAGAATTACGATACTTGTTAGTTGACATGAAAAAAAAATTTTTTTAGTAAAGCGTTAAGACGACCGCCACCGAAAGCTCACGATGGGACTGACAAACCAAAAGTAGAACTCCAAATCATAAAAAACCAGAATCAAACAAACTCAGGACAAACGAAAAAAAAAGTTGGTTGGAATTTTGTTTTCTAAAAATCAAACTTGGAAGGGAACTTCGAAAGAAAAAAAAATGATGTGAATGAAAATTCTGTCATGGAGACAAACAGTTTGCTTTTGAATTATATCCTATTTTTCATATAAAATATAATATAATTTTGTCAAGAAAATTTATATTTGAATGAAATATAAACTTATATATTTTGTATATTAAGAGCTTATATAAATTAAATATAAATTTGTTATACAATATACATATAACAAATATCCCAATAGAACAATTTATATCTAATATCCCTACTAAAAAGGATCATATATTGTCCATATATAAAAGAGTATATTGACAATATATTGATAATATATGGACAATATATGATCCTTTTTACTAGGGATATTATACTTTTATTTGCAAAATATGTATATTATATATATATAATTTCGAGATCGTTCCATTTGGGAACTGAAAATAAACTTTTCAAGAAGATCAACAACAACAAAATGCAACTATTTGTTTCTCCCTGACTGAATACCACAGCAAACAAAAACCAAAACTGAGAGTGAAATCAAAAAACTAAATAAACAAGAAAAAAATTTCGAGAGCGATGGATGAAAAGAAGAAAAAAAAAGAGGATAAAAATGAGATGAGGAGAAGAAAGAGTACGATGCCGCTTACCGGCGGACGTTCTGGACTTGTTCCTTGGCTTTTGCTGCTGCTGCTGCTGTTGGGAACCGGGGGAGTTGGGATTATTGGAGTGCGAAACTAGAAGTTTAGAATCAGGACTGATGCCGGGTACCGATGCGTTGCTGTGGTGGTTGGTGAAGAGCGAGGATGGCCCGTTGTGAGGGTTATGGGAATGATGACTTGGGTACTGTAAGTGTTGGTACATGTTGTAGGCGGAGGCAGTGGGGTCGTACTGGGATCCGGAATTGTGATGGGACGCGCCATAGGAGTCCCGGCAGGGCGAGTTCGGCGCTTGCTGATTGCTCTGATAGTCCTGTTGCTGCTGTTGCTGCGCGTTGCTGGTCGCCTGGGACCCATTGCTGCCGGCTGACTGATTATTACCTTCGCGTTGCTTGACTTGGCCGGTGGCCGAGCTGCCGTTGGAGCCGTTGTGTTGCTGGTGCGGGGGCGACGGCGCGCCATGGTGGTGGCCCAGCATCACCGACGGCTTCACGTCGCAGGAGCTGCCCGAGCCGAGCGCGTCCTGGTGGTGCATGAACGCGCCCATCACCGCGGCGTGCGCCACCGCCGCCTGGTACTCGTTGCTGCCGCTGCTGCCCAGGTTGAGGGTGTTGTTGCTGCTGTTGCTCGTCGAGTTGTTGTTCGTGCCGTTCGTCGTGCTCGAGGTCGTGCTCGCGGTTATGCTGTCGGGAGTCGCGTCCTTCGGCGGCGTCGGCGGGAACGAAAACAGGTGGTGCCCGGTGCTCGCGGCCCCGTGACTCGCCAGGCTGCCGCTGCTGGGGGGCAACGAGGACCCCAACGGACTTTGGGGCTTGTCCTCGCCGGCGCTGCCCCCGCTTGAACTCGTGCCACCGAACGCCCACGGTTTCGACGAGTCCGCACCGCTGCTGGGGATCCACGGGTGCAGCACAGCTGCACCGAAATGGGGCCGGCACATATTGCTCACCGGCCCGCTTCCCACTCCGCTTGTCGACATCCTGCCTGCAACAAACAATTTCATGTCACCAGCAATCTAAAATAAACATTTCGGTTTTTTCTTCTTTTTATTTATTTTTTATCATTTTGTTTGTATCCAGTGTTATATGCTATCCATATATAGCATACATACATAACCACCATACATAAAACGTATATTGAAAATATATTATTTCAGAAATCATTTTTATTGATAATATTTTCACCATACGTAGAAGATATATTGCCAGTCAATTGATAATATATTGAATATTTTTTAAAATTGATAAAATATTGCCAATATATAGTCTATGTATAAGAAACACTCAAACATATATGATCAATATATTGTTTATATATTTAACAAGCGATTATCAAATTATATATTGTCAATGTTTATGAAAAATATATAATTTGTTAAAAATAATATATTGTTGATAATATATGGGCAATGTGTGATTTTTTTAATCAGGTCTATCAGATATTATAATTTATAAATAAAAATTTACTACATTTTTAGATTAATTCCACATATACTATATACAGTTCAATAAATGTGGGTAACTTTTACCCATCTAGATCTAGCGTTATAGTTATAGTATAACTTGAAATCTAGTATAGTAGATATTAAAATTCCAGTCATCATAACTATATTCAGTTTGGCTATATTCTTTCTTTTGTTACAAAACAAACTCTTATTTTATAATAGGAAATATTGATTGTTTTTATATTTATATTATAATAAAAATAAGAGGCAGCAGTACAAACTGTTTTTAATGTATATAAACACAATTATAATATACGAGAAATCTAAAGAATCCAGAATATTATGGCATCGATATGACAACAATAAATTCTAAGGGAGAAAATTTCATCTTTCATGTTTCTTAGTTTTTTTTATTTTTTTTGCATTTTTGGTAAACTTTTTTTTAAACAACAAGTATATTATATATGGGCTGTTGACATATGTGTGACAATGAATTTGATATAACTTGAATTCTTCTCATTCTTAGAAATGATATTAACATTCAAGATTGGATGAATGATTACGAGTCTGTGAAAAATTGTTTCGATGAATGTATTAGCCTACTTTTTGCAGTCTCACGTATTGCAATTGTCCTAACAATGAACGTGTTGTCTGTGGTAACGTTTTTTTTTTTTTGTTATTTTTAGAGACTTTTGGAGATTCTCCCCCTATTTTGTGATAGCAATCTAATGTAAGCCCGTCTCTCAAACCAACCGACCAGTCATGAGATTTCGAATAGTTAGAAAAATCTGATCCAAGTAAAATATTTTTTTCACTAGTTTGTAAAATTATTCAGATGTACATTTTATTTCGCATCATTCATAATCATATATCTAATAATGTATAACAATTTAGTCCACGAGAACAAAATTTTATTATTTTTTAAATTTTATTCTACAATATTGCAAAACGTTTTTCACAATTTATAAAATAAAAACTTCTTCTAAAAATTCTCTCTTTTTCTTCTGATTATCCGAATTTACAAGTCTAAATTTCTAGGTTAAAAAATTACAAAACAAAACGTAATATCATCGTCTGTAGAATCGACCTTTTTTTATATCTGAAAAAGGTATCTTTTACAGACTTGTACAAAAGATTCTGATGTTATTTTTTGGTGTTTGAAAACGGTGTGCTGGCGGTGAGTATATTGATTCGCGGATATTTTTTTTTGTTAGCATCTGCATGTGTAGGCAACCCCACGCGAACCCGATCAATATATCGAGTGAGTTCTCGCGAAGTCACCTTGCAGGCGTGCGACTGATAAGGGCTGGTCGTTGTTTTTTCCACGCAGCCACCCTGTTTCTCGCTTTCTCTGAGTTATGGCCATTAATTCAAGCTCAAGACACGACACACCCTCTGTATATCTGTCCAGCGAAAGTTCGCATGAAAAACACCCGTTATTCATTGGCGAAACAGCTCGAGCAAAACTTCGACGAGAGCTTTCGTTTCAACGAAAAAAAAAATCCGACCAAAGAAAAGGTACAAGTTTCAACGACATGAACATTGTCGCGATAAGCTAATTTATCGTTCGTTCCGCCAAAACAAAGATGGCGCTAATTCAATTTCGCAAACGTCTCTTTTTTTCTCCTTTCCATTTCTTTCTTTTTCCTTCCCCGACGGAATTCGCGACTTATCTTGCGGCCAAAGAGGAAATGTAGAGGGAGAAAAAAGTTTTCGTCTGGTTTCGCGAAACTTTTGAAATTCGACATCGTCACGCCATTTTCGCGATGGCGAGGAGGTGGTTATAGGCGCGAGAATTTACGACCGAGAGGAGGAGCCACCGACGAACAAAACGGAAGCGCATTTCAAGAAACGACGAGGACGAAAAAAAATCAACAGAGAGAGACAGACAAAAATTGCGCTGCTTTTCCGCGTTGTATTTTTTTTTTTTTCGTCCTCTGCGATGTGGGCAATAAAGAAAAAGTCGCACGTATCAAGATCGGTCGGGCTGATTGCGGAATGGCCGGTAGGTATATAAGTTTTGCGTTCAATTATTTTCTCTCGTTTCCACGAAACGAAGCGACGAGCGAGTGAGAGAGAAAATCGCGCACAAGGTATAGAGAAAACGGCGAGAAGACCGGTTGGCCGTTTTCGGCGGTCACAAATGTAGAAACAGATTGTGTCGGATACCGGCTCTCTCGTCCTCTCCAATTTTTTTTTTTCATTCTGCTTCTAAATGAAACCAAAAAATAAAAATCAAAATAAAATGTCTCGTGTTACCGGCGGCAGAAATTAGACAATCGTCGCACGCATATTTTCAAAAATGTATCCCAAAAAGGTCGAGGGGGATAAAAGAAATAAAAAGGATGGAATAAAAAATGAAAAAAAATGAGGATAAAAAAGAGTACGAGAAACCGGTGTCGTGGGGTTCTGGGAATCGGAGGGGCCACTCTCGGTTATGACGCGAGGTTTCGCGTAATTGAGAACATTCCGCGATGACGACGAGGACGCTTGAAAGCGTGTGCCCGCGGCCGGATTTATTCATATCACGAAGCTCATACGTGCCTCCTCACTCGGGCGTACGCGCATTGTGATAAATTGTACACTTGGGTTACAAGAGGGTACCCAGCCTGGAATGCAGTCCACATCGTTAGACTCAACAGCGCGCACGTACCGCTCGCGTGCGATTCGCCAACATTGCACATTCGTTTTTCCCGAGCGACGAAACTCTCCACCCGAAACGTGATTTTATACTTTATTTTATTCCTCGGCTATTTCCATCGGTCTTGTTTATATCTTGTTAATAAGAAAAAATAACGTTGCTTTTTTGTTGTTTAAATCAATTGAATAACTCGACATGTAAATCCATTACCTATTTTATCATGCGCATATATTCTTAGAACAGAAAAAATATAGGGTTTTGTCAGATGAAAAAAATAAATAAATAAATAAAATAAAAATTACTAAAATACTCGAAAGAATATTTAGAAAAAAAAGAAGTTGTAAACAAAAATCATCATTTAATTTATAAAATTATATATGTTTGAAAATTATTATTGTAGATTGTCATATTTATCTTAATTTCATTATAGTGGATCTTTTTTGGAAAAGGATAAAAGATTAAAAAGTGCTACAAAAATCATTTGATGAACAAAAAATAAGTTTCATTTTGGACCAATTTTTTGAATCTTTTTGTGTGAACATACAAAATAATAAAACACATTTCGAATAAACAAGGTCATTGATATTCTTTTCTTTTTATAAAAAAAAACATTTTTGTATATAAACAAAATTAATTTTTTGACAAATTCAAAATAATGAAATATAAAACATATATTAAAAACATCAAACACATTTTTAAATAAAAAAGTGAATAGTTATTGATTCAATATTATTGTTAATTGGGAAAATATTTTTTATTTAAAAATAATTTTTGTATATAAACGAAATTAATTTTTTGACAAAATCAAAATGATGAAATATAATAAGTCCAAGTGTGATTGGACAGTTTTGATGAGCTTAGTGGAAGCTGATTATATAATTGGAAGCAAAACTCAAGGGTGAATTGAAACGTGGCAGGCGGACATAATTAAAGGAAGTGTGTCGTCGGGATTGCGTAACGAGAGCCGTCGTTGCAAATGGATCTTGTCGGCGACTCGTCGGTGTCAAAGTACTTCTGCAATGAATTACTTTGAGGCTTTGTGCGGAGCTAGGTGACACACAGAGAATCGCTATCTGGTCACTGATTCATACGCTCCGGAGGGGTTCAAATAAGCATTCAAACGCGAGTGTCAAAGACCAGATTCTCGCACTCTGATTACTCACACTCTCAGCATCCCCACAACGAGAACAAAAAATCCTCGCCAAGGAGAAGAAAAAAAGTCACTTTAATTTCTCAGGTCTGAAAAAAGGAGCGCAATGACAAATTGTGTTTTCCTTTTTTCTCGCTCATGCAGATTAAAACGATCGCTACCTGGCGTTCCGCGAGTCGTAAAAATAACGAGAAAACGAGTGTTGGGCAATGAAACACAAGTTTATGCACGCTCGTTTTTCCTTTTATGCGAGATCAGCTTGCGGGAGAACAAGTCGTCCGACACCGTTCGGAGAAGTTTGGACAAGCGAGATTATGAACACTCGCCTTGAACCTGCCTTCTTAAATTCTGCTTACGGAATTGGACGTATCAAAATAAACATCTCTCCAAAACTCTCATACCAGATGGCAAATTCTTCAGACGAGCTTTCGGCCACAATCGTAAAAGATTTTTGTTTGTTTTTTTTTTTCCTCCAGCTCTTCTCGGACGAATGACATTTTTTCTGACCAAATTAACCATTTTTTGGTACGACTTTTGTATTTTTCAAAGTCTGAGAAATTTTATTTTTTATGAAAATAATTTTTTTTTCTAATTATTCATTTTGTAACATATTTATATATTGATGTATCAGAAACTTTATTTATTTATTTTTTATCAAATCTCATTTCAAGAAAGTAGTTTTTATTTGAGAAAATAATATTTTCGTTATGTTCATTTTGAAGTAGATATCTATAAATGAATTAATTTATATTTGATTAATTTTATTTTAACAAACTGGTTCTCATTTTAGTAAATAATACGATTTTTGTTATTTATTAACCATTTATTAACTAAATTAACAACTTGTATTTTTTGCAAAGTCTAAGAAATTTAATTTTTAATCAGAATAAGTTTTTTTTTTTTTAAATCAATAAATTTATTATTGATCTATTTTATTTGAACAAACTGCTGTTTCTTTGAGAAAACAACATTATTTGTATTTTCGTTTATTTAGAAACAGATTTTTATGGATTGATGATTCATCTATTTTTTATCAATTTTATTTTGTATGAAGTTGGTGTTTATTTGAGAAGACAATATTTATTTTATGGTGATGACGATCGTCTGGAAAGAAGAGAAGAGAGGTTTTGAGATGGAAATGAGGTCGAGTTGGGTGAAGATAAGATAAATTTGCAGAATTTTCGGAGGATGACTGATTTGACGGGCTATGACGAATTGGCAGGAACTGTCACGATGAAAAAGGAGAAGGAGAGCAGAGAGACGTGGCTCCGCCTTCGTTTTGCGCAAGATGGCGTCTCTCTCGGAGACTTTGCAAGTATTTACGTACACGCACGACGTACACATTTGCAAGAGCACTCTGTGACCCCGATGACTAGTGCATCAAACTCACAAATCCGGCGGAATTTTTTTCCCTCCATTTTATTGTTCGTTCGGGAGAAGAAAAAAAAGAAAGAAAAAAGATCGGACCGGGCTGTTTCAAGTTGCGAAATAAATAAACAGTAGGATATAAAAAAGAGACAGTCGCAGGCGAGCGGAAAACGAGGCCAAAAAGCGTGAAACTCGATCCAGCTGGGCCTCTCGTGTGCAATGCGATAACCCTGACTCGAAGCCGCCACTCGTGACCCCAAGAACAGATCCGTCAAATATAAAGATTTTGATTGCCACGCAGATTGCTTTATTTGCTTCCTCCCCGATGCGCCACGATGAATTTCGTTATCGCACGGTAGCCCGCGGGAGAAAACTTTTCAACCAGCGTCAGAAAAAGGGGGTACGCGCTTGCACCAGACAGGAAGGAAGCGCAACCAACCGCGAAACACCGAGAGAGTGCTCGTTGCATACAATTTTCAGCCCACATGGGGAGCCAAGTCGCAGCGGACCGTCGCGAAACGTCCAATCGTGTCGCTAACAGACTTTTTTTTTTTTTTTACTTTTCATACATCCCACATTAAATCAACTTTGACACTTACATTTTTTTTAACTCAATCAGATGAATAGTTGCACTGAGACAAATTTATTTTGTTGATTGAACAATATATTTTTTTGGTTCCAGCGTTTATATAGTCACGACAAATTAGTGTAATAATAATTATATATATATTGACAATATAGTGACAGTATATTCAATGTTTTTGAAAATTGCTTATATATTGCCAATATATAATCCATATATGAAAAATCTCATTTCTTATAAATATTTATTGTCAATATATTGATAATGTGTGGATAACAATACGATATTTTTAAATTCAGTAAATTTTCATTTATAAAGTATAATATTTGGTAGAATTTTTTTCTTAATGTATACTGAAATTCCAGTTATAATAACTATATATTCAGTTCAATCATATTTTCTACTAGTACGTTTTTTGATCAACTCAAAATTTTTGATTAAACTGATGAAAAATTAGTGCAATAATAACTTGATCGAAGTTTTGGAAAACTCTTATTTTGTAGTAAAAAATAACGATTTTTATATATTCGGTCTGTTTTAGAACTTGGAACGAGTTTCTTTTTAATATTTTTGAAATGTGCAAATACACTTTGCAACTTTGTAGGATTGCATTTAATTGGAAACATTTATTTGTGCCTTTGAATGAAGTGGTTTTTGCAGCTTATGAGAAAATGTAATGAAAGTTATTGCGGTTAATTAGAACGAATGTTTCTAATGGTTTGTAAGATCGTTTAGCATAAATTGCAATATTCAGCAGGAATCTTAACAGTCAAGGTGAATTTAGCAAACAAAAAAAAAAAAAAATTCAAAATTGATAAAACAAATAGAAACATAGGAGAGAACATGGTTGTTGACATTTCACAAACATTGTTGCAATCAGAATAATTTATTGCTTAATATTATTACAAAAAAAAATTAAGAAAGTTAAATAATTATAATTCAACAAGGACAAAAATATACGTTTAAATATATTTCAATTTCTTTTTTTGAAAATTTTGAAAATATCCCTTGTAAAAAATCATATTGTCCATATATTATTAACAGATAGACAATAAATTGATGATATATTTTCAAAATATGCTCAATATTTGTTTTGTCTGGATATATATGACATTTTTTATATACGTAAAATATATTTTCGAAATATATTTTCGGCCAGAAGCAAATATAAAAAGCTTCTTTTTTGGCAGAAGAAATAAAAACAAAAACTAAAGAAACGTTGTATAAAAGATTTTTTATTTGAAATTCAAAATGATTTTTGTCATTTGAAGTTTGAAAAAAAGTGAATTTCGCGAACCAGAGAGACTCTATG
Source organism: Trissolcus basalis (assembly GCA_025266255.1). Taxonomy (NCBI): domain Eukaryota; kingdom Metazoa; phylum Arthropoda; class Insecta; order Hymenoptera; family Scelionidae; genus Trissolcus; species Trissolcus basalis. Next base: position 140,449 of record JAAMPD010000018.1, read on the forward strand.
GCCCGAATAAATTTGGACGTTCTCGTCCTTGGTTTCGGCGTACGTAATGCACGGCACGCAATATACGTGCGAATACTTCGCTACAAACTCGCGTGCCGACTTTTGTCCGGGTCACTGTACATTTTTTCTTTATTCTTTTTTTTTTTTCATTTCGCCGTTTTCCATGACTGTTTCTTCTCGTCGCCTCTGCTTTCGTATATCCCCGTGCGACCTCTGACGTGTCGCCCTCGCATAAAAGTGCATTTCAAACCGTACGTCACTTGTGCGCATTTTTCGTAACGTCACGGAAAACGAATGCAATGGGAACGGATTAAAATGCACGCTGAATTGCGCCAAGTTGTTTTTTTTTTTTTCTATCCTCCCTTTTTATTTTTCGAATGAGATGAATTATGTTTCGCAAGATTTATTGCAATGAAAAAGCACTTTTTTAAATTCAACGCGGGAAAGCGAAGGAAATAATAAATACCATTGTTTTTTTACTCGGATGCATCGGCTGATAAAAAATTAATGAGATAAAATTTCCTTTTTACAATTCGTTCGGTTACTTTTAATTTTTTTTTTTTTTTTATTATTTTTTTGAATT
>JAAMPD010000018.1:141048-164112 GCA_025266255.1 Trissolcus basalis
GTCGTTCGGTTACGTTTAATTTTATTTTTTTTTTTTAATATTTTATTGAACTGTTTGGATTTTCAAATCAAACATTAATGTTTCACACATAATTTCTGCCAAGTTAATAAGGTGATTGAAAAATGTGTTTATTCTCCCTAACTATACAGTTGAATCGGTATAATTTTATTTGCTTTGATAGTTTTTGCAAAATTTGCTCAGTATGTTTTCATAATGAATTGCTATTATAGATAATATATTGTAGTTAACGTGCCTTTCTTTTACGCGAAAGATTATTTATTTGCCGATATGCAAATGAGTAATAAAGCTTAATGGTACCCGCCGTTTTTAATACGACATTGATTGGTTATCGCAATCAATGCCGCATGTCTGGCAATAAATCGGCGCTTACACCATATATGAAACAGAAAATTCCGATACCAAAAACCCAAAAATACGAGGGCAAGTGTATAAAATCACAAAAAACTACAATCAGAGAGAAATTTAGTTTAACCTATTAAATTTTAGTTCAATTCAACGAAACTTTATTAAAATTTTAATAATTTGAATATACGTGTAAATATATGTCAATTTATTGTTTTTCATACAAATATAACATATTTTTTGATAAAATTTGTATTCATTTTGTATATAATAATTTATAATAATATATACGTCAAGTATATTTTGAAATAGAATTTTAAATTTTATATTTATATTCATATTCATTTACTATTATATTTATCAATATATATTTTGGGATACATTTTTATTCGAGTGAGTTTTGTATACAATTCTAATCTTATAACTTTGGTAATAAATAATTTTAAATTCGAAATAAAGTTTATTTAATTTGAACAAAATTTATTAAGTTAAACTAAATTTTTCTCCGAGTGCAAATATAGGAATTAAAACCAACTATACAGAACGAAAAAAAGTGAAATGTCAAAAGACATTGAACGAAAGTTCGTTGGCCTGAAAATTCGACCGAAAAATTGAATCAACTGAGATCTTTGCACGAAAAACTAGTTTTCCAAATAAGACCAAGCAATTAAAAGGAAAAAAACAAAAAAGAAAGAAAAGTAATTTTGGTATATTCAGCGTGGGATGAAAAGCCCTTTTTGATGAGAAACGAAAGGTAAACATTGGTCTGGTCGGTGGAAAAAGAAAAAGCGAATTAAAAAAACGAGGAGGCCGTCTGGCGTTGAAAGACTCACTGTGTGCATAGTGCGCGGCCGCCGCGGGGTGATGGGTCGTCGGCCCTGCGTGTGGGTAGTAGCTTCTGTAGTCGGGGTTGACCCCGGCCGGTCCTGCCCCGGCGCTCGGCGGATCCAGACTCCTCGGGGGCTCGTACCACCGGGCCGTGCTCGACTCACTGCTCATGTCCATCATGAATTTTTCAGTTACCAGTCAACTCAAATCTCAATGCCAGAGACTAAGCGAGAGATCAGAGGGAGAGAGACACAAAAAGGGGCGACTCTCAGTTGAGGTGTACGCGACGCCCCTCGTCAAGCCTCATCCACACTCCGGTACACAGTATCATAAGGTCCTCAGCCACGGGAGAACTCTCCCGAATTCTCAACTTGATCTAAAAAATACAATCAAATTTTTAGTCCAAACAAAACTTCAAATTCAATTAAATCAACAAATTCTTCAAACGAAAATAATTTTTCTAATCATTTCGTCAATTTATATATAATTGCATATTTGGTTAGATATATAGACTCATATATATGGAAGGTATATATGAGCATGTCAAATTGAATTGAAAAAATCTTAAAGTTGAATAAAAAAGAATTTGAAACAAAAATAAGTTTGTTGATCGTTCACCATCACTTTTAATATAATTGTATATGTTGTTCCATATATAGGCTCATACATATGGAAGGTATACATGAGCATGTATGGAAAGTTCAAGTTTGAGAATAAGTTGCAAGTTTGATAAGAAAACAAAGTGGACTAAAAATAACGACCGAATTTATTTTTGTTTTCTCATGCGCGAGGCCTCTGAAAATTCAAAGAACCCTAAAGATCAAAGTTCAGTTGTTCAGTGAGAAAAAAAAGGTATCTTATCTCGAGTGACCTCTCGCGACCTTTATTTCCAATTCAAATGGGATTCATTTCTGAATCGATAATTCTAAAATACCTCCTCCCGGCCTGGGCATTTAAATAATTTTTCAATTAGGATGATTTTAATAATCAGTCAACATGGCGACAATTAATTAAGGCGCAGGGACAGACAAAAAATTGAGTCATTAAACGAGAAATTATACAACAAACTGAGCTTAATTCGGGACAAATGGCAGATTAGGTTTGACATATTGGCGGCGATGCGGCTCGACTCGTCGCCATTTTGAAAACACAGCGTAATCGTGTGCATCAGTTTGATTACACCGGCTTGAGTATCTTTTTCTCCGCCGGTTCGAAAAATAAAATTAATCGCCGGGGTAACTTTTTCATTCGCGACCCGACACACCAACGAATCGATGAATTTTTCATCCCGTTTCTATTCATTTTCATTATTTAATTAATTGGACAGCGATAAATCAATCGTCAAACAGACTCAATTTGTTCCACCCAGCTAATTGACTTCAAAAAACAGTTCAACTAATTAATGACAAGAAAAAAAATTTTTTCATCATTTTTTTTTCTATTCGTTGTTTTTTGTTTCTATTTTATATTTTAAGTTGCACATTTTCCTGATAGTTTGATTTTTAGATTTCTTTATGTAATGAACGCTGAAGAACCAGTAGGATTTTTTTGAAGATCAATTACCGACGGTGTCAAATTGAGGAGGCTTATAAGGTGAAAACCAGCGTATCGAATGTCCAAATGCCAAACGTTAAACTGTTAAATCGCACATTACATCATGTATTTTCTGTTCGGTAGTGTGTAATCGAGTATGCAGTTTTTGGACACGCTTCAAATTTGTCAACCGATTCTTTTCAACATTTACAAAAATCATCCAAAACAAATGTTCATTCATTTCTATTCCAAAAACATCAGACGTATTTTTATACTCACAACAGTATTGCAATTGCATAACAATTTTTTTTTATTTGCATTTTTGCACGTACCGGATTTTGTATTGATTTTTATTTTATTTTTAAACATCTGTTCAATTCATTTTATTTCTCTGATGAATGAATATTTTTGCAATTGCAATTTTTGAGAAATACAGAAATAAAGATGAGTCGCATTTTATAATACGTAAAAAGTTGTTTTCAAAAAAACTGTCAACTCGAAATTGATTTATATTTTTGTAACATTATCAGGACCGATATGTCAAAGGAAAAAAAATTGAATATTACGAATTTCAATTGCGCATAGATAAGTACGGCAAATTTATGGAATGAAATCAAGCAATAATATCTAATCTTCGAATACCATATGATAAACCGGAGGAATAATTTTTCTGTCACGAACTTATACGAGCAATTTTTTTTTGTCTTCGTCGCAGTGTACAAGAGTTGGAGTGAAATTATAAATTCTTGTCCTTCGGCAAATAAAATTTATTCGAAAACAATAAACGATAAGATACCTACAATCAGATAAGATTACGTGAAATTTGGTTGCTACCAAAGATTATTGTTTATTTCATGTCCAGTGGAAGGTTTTTATATTCGGTCAGAAAAGATAACGATGTAAAATAAATAATTTTCAGGTTCAAAAAAGCAAGCCTTAAACTCGAACTATTACTTTGGCTATCAAGTTGAAAAATTTATTCATTTTTTTGTAATTTTTCCTTCCTCATAATTTTTATCAACCTGTTGGAAACCAAATGAAATGTTATTTCAAGTGAGCCTTTTGTAAAATGAAAGAACAGCCTGTGCTTTGAAAATTTATATAACTCTGTTAGAATTTTATAAGGATTGTCTCATGAGGAAACAAAATTGAATTGGAAAGTATTGTTACTTACAAAAGAGAATAGCAAGATATCGCAGAGGACGTAAAATCGGCACTCGCTGAGACTTATAAAACTGCCACGACAACGCGACCGAAAATGACGGACTGTCGTATCAGATATTGTTTGTTATAAAATCAACCTTTAGAATCTACCCCTTCTTGATCTTCTTAAACGTAATCTTATCGAGTTCGATCGAAGAAATCACACCTGATAAACCATAGATGTTGAAATCAACCAAAAAAAGTTGTACATTTTTTTTCTCGTTATATTCTTACAAAATTTCGTGATTCTTCTCGTCATCAGTTTTGATTTTTGTTCTAAAATATTTTTTCAAGTTTCAGTTGAAGCAGAAATTTTTCGTTTAAGAATATAATATTAGCTCAAAACTTGAAAGGATTTGAGTTGGAAAAAAAAATGATGGTGGTCTGATTTTTCGAGCAAGTCTGAACTAAAACTCGTGAATATCATGGGCCAACGAATCCATTGTTCGATCTTGTTGTTTGTACACACAGTCGCGCGAGAACTTTTACACGAGAAAAAGTGTCTTATTGTCAGTGAGAGCCAAAGGCTTCACGTGGAACGAAACAACCGTTTTCGTACGAATTTTCTTCTTCTTCAAAAAAAAAGACAACGTGAAACAATTTTTTTCCAAGTAAAATTCAATGAAACACTCATCTAAAATACACATCAAAAAGTGTAAAACAAGAAACAGACAATCACTACATCAAAATACAAACAAAATAATCACAGAAAAAAAAACAATTTCGATTTTGAAAAAAAATATTTTTCATTTAAAATATTTTATTGGTATCTGAAAACCAAACACAAATTTTAAAACACACATTTTGTTTGCAAAATTTAGAAATACATTTTTGTTTTTTTATTTCACTTGCGGTACCAGAATTATTATTATTTTTTTTTGTTATTATTTTAAAGAAGTTTTCTGTTGATAACCAGAGAACTTATTATTTGAAACAAGTTAGAATCAGAGTGCAAATTGAAATAGTCTTAAAAGTGTTAAGATGAATCGTCAGATAAATTTCATTCCCCGGACTGGTATTTGATTTCAGAACTGTATTTTAATTTTAAAAAAAATGCCTTCTGATGGCATACACTAAAACCGGCGACGTCTAGGAAGATTTTCCCGGCGAGACAGGAAATTTGCAATCCACGAATAATATCCCAGTTAATTGCGAATTCTCACGTCTGTCGCGGTAACTTCCGCGTGTACCCCTCTTCTCCCCCCTGCAAAAACAAAGGGGGGCCTGGTCGCGCGTTCGCATTATTCATGTTAATGTATTCGGTTCTTTTTTTTGCACGCACAAACACAATGTGGCGCTGCAGACGCGAATTCCCGGCTCGCGTGGAGTTATTTTAAATGCGTCGCTGCGCTAATAAGTGCAGCCAATTCGCGGCTAATAAATGAAAACACAAGCCCCCCTGAGATTAGACTTGCAAATCACCAATTACGCCCTGACGATTGATCCCAGCGCCAGCTATCGGTTGACACTGTTGATCACCCCCCTCCCCCGCCCCCGCCCTCGCCTCGCTGGCTCATTTAAGCGGGGGTGAAATCGGACGAATCAAAATTCGCGCCGGTTGCGATGCACGCAACGGGCGCATCACTTTCGGTCGATATCATTTTTTTTTTAATGTTTCGCTCTAGTCCTATCATAGATACCAATTTTTTTTTTTTTCTCCTACTTCCAAGTCATTTTTATTTGATGGATTTATTATTCAGCTTTGAAATAAATATTTGAGCTGAAAATTTGGCAGTTGGCAAATCAGTCAATCATACCTATTTTTAGAACACAATTTTATTTTGCAAATTGGTGACAAAATTGGTATTCGAATTGAATTTTGTAATTTTGAATCAAAATCTGTAAATTGCACCTTTCTACAAAAATGTTATTAATTTTATTATTTTAGAATTAAACATTGTACATTTTAAAAATTCTTCATTTTATTATTTGAATTGGAAATTTGATTGAGTCTTTTTTATTATTTTTGAATCTCAATTATTTTTGTTGTTTGTTTTTGAAATATTATTGAAGGAAAAATGATTGAAATGTAGAAATATGAAACTGTGAAGAATAAATTGAGATTAAAAATAAAATAATAAATTTTGTGACAAGGTATTAATGGCACTCAAATCGATGAGAATGGATAATTATATTGCAGTGATCAATATGTCGCTGGATATTTATACAAGCAGTAGCATGTAACACTAATAATATTTGTCACAAACGATAAGAGATTAAATATTAATTAATGTACCTGGACTGGGTTTTCGTGTAACATTGATTGAATTTCGATGGACTGTCAATTTCAAATTTATCGAACATTTTTATCTTACAATTTTTGGAAACGAACTGGAAAAATAGAATATTAATGAAAATTTTGGTTTCAAATTTTCTATGAATAAAATATGACCATCATCCATTTACAAATGACACATTTCATTATTATCTATTCATAAATAAATTGAACCAAATCACGTAAAACATCAGTCCAAGTTAAAATTAATAAAAAACAAGCAATATGCAATAATAATTGTGATAACAAAAAATCAAAATGGTACTAAACACTGTGAGCAATAAATTTTTAGTTAATTGACTCTAAATTAGTTGGAATTTTGTTATTTCATCATTTTCCTGAAGCAAACATTGAAAATTCAATTCTTCATTCTATAAATGTTAAAATTTTGTTCAAACAATCGTTTGATACAATGAAAATGATTTGTTTTGATAAAATATTTTGTCTTTTTGTTGATTTTTGTAGTTCAGTCTCGAATTTGAAATTAATCAGACTATAAAAATCAAACTTCAATTTTGGACAAAGATTTTATTTGAACAATAGTTTGATACAATGAAAATGATTTGTTTTAATGAAATATTTCTATGTACATTTTTGTTAATTTTTGCAGTTTAGTTTTCAATTTGATCAGGGTAAAAATCGAAGTTTTTATGTTTGAGGACAAAGCAGTTATTTCGAAAAATGAGTGAAAATGTTGTGTTGAATAAATGAAAGATGATTAAAAAATTGTTTTGATCTAGCTTGGAGTAAAAAAGAAAGGCAAGATTGTTCTCAAGTTGTGAGCGACGGGCGCTTCTACCTGCGCCGTCGGAATCGGCTTACGCCCGAGCGTTCGGTTATCTTAACAATTTAAGGTAAAACGTTTGTTTCGTAAGCCCGATACGTTTAACATCGTCGAATCTTATCTCGGGACACTGCGACACTAGTTTCTCGACATTTTTTAACAGATTTACAGTCGAAAATATATCGTGGGGACTCGTGTCTAACATTTATGATAATTCGAAAAACACTAATCGGCATAATTAAAACACGACGTGGAAAAAACGTACGACAGCAATTTTTATTAGTCCCGTCGGAAAAACGGGTCCTAAAAAAAAAAACAAGCGACAACCTGTGACAACTTTTTTAAAAACTTTTATTGGGGTGGCCGGGAGAGAAATGTTTTCTCCCAATTTGCATATTTGGTAACTTTTGTTTTTCCTCGATGATCGAGCCACTCGAGATCTTTTATTCCGCCAAAGTTTGCCAACGTAAACTAATCCCACAACGTTATACCTGACGTCAAAGAAAGTTTCCCTTTTGTCGAGTAGACGCAACGACGCGGGGAGTCGAACGAGATTTATTACACGCGACAATAAAATTCTTAGCCCTCGCCTAACGAGGGGCAATTTCGTTCCAAAATGAAAAGTCAATTGAACTTGTGCTGGGCCGTCCGTCAGCTCGAAAGTTTGTCCATTTTTTAACCCGGCTTCCGATTAGATAAAAACTTTTGTACTAATCGGCTTAGGAGAAGCGGAAAACCCAAAAAGGTTTCGTTACAATTTTATCTAACCCAAAGAGAGGATTAAACCATGTTTTACATAATGTTTGAAATCATTGTCAGAAAATGGTCATTAACTCAAAAACTCCAAAAGCCGCAGAGAATTTATCGAGGAAAAAAATCGACCAAAATAAACAGATGATTCAATACCATAACAAAATTATACGAAAAAAGAGAAAAGACGAAAGGGAAGAAATTTTTGGTTCCAAATTTTTGGACTCGAGTTTTTTTTTTTTTTGTTTCCTTATTATTATTATTATTTTTTTTTTCAGTTAAAGTATTGTCGCCTGGGTTGGGAAACAAATTCCCATCATTGTTTCACCGAGTTCGTGTGTGACTCAGTTCGGAAAAAAAACTATCTCGCCACAAAGATGGATCACTTTTAAATTGACAGCTTCGACGGACACTTTCTTTTCGAATCTAACTCCAGTCTAAGTCTGCTTTCCGGGAAATTCTTAATGGAACACGCCACAGAATTGAACCATCGTTCTATTCGAGACTCTGAGAAATCAGTTGGGAACAATTTCGTCTTCTTTTTTAGTTCACTGAACTGAATTTCGTTGACGCTCAAATTTGTGCAAACTCAAGTTTCAGATTTCTATATAGTTTCAGTTCTCTGTTTTAATCGGTGAACTAGTGAAAGATGTTTTTAGAAAACTTAGTTTTGTGTTCAAAATCTGGAAAATGGTTCATAATTGAAACCAATTAAGAAGTAGTTAAAATGTATAGTTTAAAAAATATAATACCAATTGGTACTTTTTATTTCATTTTCAAATTGTTCAGTTCTTTACCGATCAAAGCGTAACTCAATTAAAAATTAGTAAAAATCTATAGCTTCAAAATTACAATACCAATTCAATAAATCTTAGATTCACTTGGTTTTGAATCTCATTCTCTAAATTGTTTAATTGTCTGATTTCATATTTAGTTTTTATGTTTTTTGTTTTGTAACTTGAATGGTTTGTTATTTGACTAATTGATACTTTCAAGTGCAAAATTAATAATTTATAATAAAATAAATGACAATCCAAGTTTTGTAGATCATTTTCAAACAAATTTTTTGATTTTTCACATTTTGATATCTAAATCAAACTTTAGTAACACTTTTGACCAGAATAATTCAAATTTAATCCTCTCAAAAAATGATTAGAAAAAAAGTTTTGAAAAGAATGAATAACACAACTAGTATTTATATTTTCCACCAGTTGCAAAATGTTTGCAACTGTGTGTATGCAACAAATCTGTTTACCAACGAGTAAATTTTATTGATAGAAATGAACTGAATGAAATATTTAAATTTGGTCAAGTTTGATCTAGTTGAAACAAAAAACGGTAAAACACTTTGAGGGTCAACTCGTTCACAGCACCAGGCCAGGCTCGTTTGGTCACTTATTTTCGAACTCAACTTTGATCTCAACTAGTTTTGAATTTTTCAGCTTGGCTTCTCGTGTCGTTTTATGCAGCGGAGAAACTTTCTAAGCCGCGCGAAAATCCACTTTCCTAACCGATTGAGCCACTTCGCGAATTACCTGGTAGTTTTGGCAATCCAACGTGCGACGGGGTGGGTTTAGCGATCACAGTAGAGTTCCACTACGTTATCACCAAGAAGACACTGCACTGTTCACACACACGGCACATCGTGCCCCGGAATCGGCGACTTTCTCGTGACTCTGCGTGCACAACCGAGTGGCCTTCTTTGCAACTTAAACAACCACTCACTAGTTTTGTTCCTCCGATCGATAATTCGGCCCTCGAAAATAGTCCGCACAAAATTGTGCCCTTGCGCGCTTGTGTACGCTTCGTATCAAGATTATCAGAAAGTACACGCGCGCGCACGCTTCACGATCCTACAATCGAGGCATTCAGCGCGGAACTAACGCGCAATCTTACATTGTGCTCGACAGCCCCCACGAGATCGGCCGTTCGGCTAACTTCGGGCGTCCTCGACACCGCCAGGCCACGCCCCCGCGAATTGGCACCTCCTCGCGGGAGGCGACACCCCTCCCCCCGAAACAAGCCCGATTCCCTGACTCTCGCGCTGTCTCTCTCGCGACTATCCCTCCCTCTCACTCTCTCTCCAACTCCCTTTCTTCCTCATCTCCAACGAGCCTCGTTTCAAAACGTTCCTTCTAATGTCAAAGTCTTTGATTTCGAATCTATTTTCTACGCGGCTCTACCGCTCATTTTTCGCGCCATATTTTTTGCAAAAACAATCTATTTTTTTTACATTTTTTGAATTTGGTTTATCGGTTCGAGAAATTGTTTGATTTTTTTCTCTTTTCGTTTGTGATTTGATTTATCTTGTCTTTGTTGGATTCGGTTTGTTTTTTTAAACTTGACAAATTTAGTTTTGTTATTACGAAATAAAAAGACAGATTTTATGGAATCTTTTGAATTAGAGTTATTAATTTCTTATTTTTGGTTTGTTTTAATTCAACGGTTATGGTAAAAACAAAGTTTTCTTAAAGGGGATTCAATTTTTCCAACATGTTTGTATGGAAAAATAATAATGTATATTTAAATTGGTTTTGTCTTGTTCTGATTACGTTTGTTATAATGAATTTATTGCTTATTTTTGGTTGGTTTTGGTTTATTGAATTTTACAATAGTATAAGTAACAAATTTAATTTTCTACTCATTATTTTTTATTTGATACATTTTGATATTTTCTTGCAAAATTAATTTGCTCATTTTTCTAGTACAATAATGACCTTATTTTATACTTTAACACTTTTGTGATGACTCATACTCTGTTTGGTATTAAGACAAATCTTTTACAAAAGTAAATTTCGTTCTCTTTACTTTGTGCGAGGAAATAATAATTTGAATTCAATCTCCTTTTTATATTTTTATAATTTTTTTTTATTTTACTTTTGTCATCTTTGTTATTAACGAATAATAACAAAATATTTCATTTTCTACTTATTATTTTTGTTTTAAATACATGTTCATAAAAACTGTTTTAATATGTTTTTTCCAAAAATAATTTCTTCATTTTTTCTAGTAAAATAGAAATATATAATGACCTTATTTCATACTTCCTCATATTATATGATGACTCATTTTCCATTTACTTTCAGTCTGGTTACACAAATCTTTTACAACCAAAATTTGTTTGTCTTTATTTTGCGCCATGAAATGATAATTCGAATTGAATCTATTGTTTATATTCTTCCAATCCTTGTCTGTTGTTTATTTTTTGTTTTATTTAGAAAGGAAACGACACAAATGTTGTATCTTGCAATTTTTTATACGATTCTAATTGGCGATCAATGTTTAAGATCAGAGAATAAAAATCAAAATTGCAACGGTGACGATTTCCACTAGGAAAAAGTAAAAGATATGTTTTATAGTTCAGAGAGAGCAAACAGCGAGGCGACTTTCTCCTGGCACTGTGTGCTTGCTTAGTCGATTGAGTCGATAAATACATGCACATGAAAGCCAAATGCTATCGATTAAAATTGATCTTTTTGTATATCCTTGTCCATGAGAAAATATAAACCAGCAAATGCCATTATACTTGTGAAGGTTTGAAAATCAGCAAAAACAATTATTATCCAATCTAAATTTTATCTCCAACAAATTATTTTACATCAGAAATTGAAGAATCAAGTTTTAGATTAGTTTTACAATTAAAAATACTTGAACAATTAAATTGTGTAAAATGTTTTCGTTTTATTCTTTTATCTTTCAAAAATAAAGTCTTCAATTTTTGCAATATACTTTTTTTTCTCAATCATTTTTTTCAGGAACAAATTACCTAATATGTTTTTTGAAACATTCGTCTGGACTTTTACATCCGTTTCTTAATAAGATTTTTTAGGGAGGGTAAAAAATGAAAAAAAAAAGAAGGGCGTTGTGCATCCGGGTGGATTTGGTCGCATTTGGTGGATGTGTTGAGGCTATGAATGAACGACGAGCCGGGCGGCCTTGTTGTGGACAGATACCGATAGTCCCGAATTAAGATGAAATCTGGGAAACGAGAGCTCGGCACGTGCGCCTCCCGCGAAAAGATTCCCGAGATATATATTATACCTATGGCGGGTTTTATCGTGATCACTTATCTAGATGAGATGCAACGATTAAGATACGCCCCTCGAAGTCTCAAATCTCGCGTCGAAAATCTGACCGGGAGATGTGTCGACGTAACAAACCGACCCCCGCCGGTTTGTTGTCCTAGGTCTCGTCTAGTTTCACTCGCGATATCCATCAATCCAAATTCAATTTCAACATTTTTTGCCTCCCATCATCTCAATGCGGTTTTACCTTACAAATTCATCTCCAACCTTTTCCCATCAAATTCGTTCACACTATTCCAATCCTACTTCATTTTTCAACAAACTAACAAAATTCCAACAACTTTTTGAAAACATTTTCAAGAAGTTTAAACAAAATTGATTAAAATATAAATTTGTTCTGACGCAAGAAGAAAAATAATTTTGTCTCAAGAGGAATTTCTATTTGGCTGAATCATTTTCGACCTGAAATCATCGTTTCAAAAAAAGAGCAACGAAAGAAGAAACAGTTTGTGGAACAATAAAAAAAAGATCGACCACCTTGAGAACGTCATCGAAACAAACCACAAATCGATCATCGGTCGCCAATTCATCAAACGTAAATTGTCCCATCTGCCGGGTTCATTAAGATTGATTGAAATTGATATTGTTAATTACCTTCGAAAAACGTCACCGAGCTAATTCATCTTTATTCTCTCTCGAGTAAATACATCCGCCGGGTGACCTTTCCCGTTTGTTTATTTTTGTTATTATTCTCATATCGATTGTTGTTATTGTTTGTTTGTGTCGTTATTTTTGTTTTGTTGGTTTTATTGAAGCGGGCAAAGTAAGATGCATCACGGGTGGATGCAAAATGCATCATAGGACGAGGGGTTTGGTGACGTAGGGAGGGGGAGGGGGAAGAGGGGGGGGGGGTTGGAGCGGCGTTGCCGGGTCGCCGGATGGCTGGTGTACCAGAGCGGAGTACAAGCGAACAATCTGTAGAAGCTTGTCCAGGACGAGACAAGTCCGTAGATCAGCCAATCAGATAGGCGTCCCCCCTCCCCGGCGTTGTCACAAAATGGCGGTTCTAAATCAACGTGGCTCCGCCCCCGCGTCCCCACCCGAGCGCCTCCTCGCGGCACGCTCGGAAAAACTCCGCCTATCGATTTATTTTTACCGCTGGCGCGCGAGTTTCTCTCTCTGGCAGGTGGCGCTACCGTCGCCCTGTCTTTGTCTACCATCGTCTACGCCTCTGCGCTGCTCGCCTGACGTTTGCATCTTTGCGTTGTTTAGCTTATTTATTGCCACGCTCGACACCAAAAACGAGCTTCGATTTCGCGTTGTTACGCCACGGCCAGATTCCAATCACGACGTTGTCCACTTTTCTCACGTTTAATTGCTTCCAATGCACTCGCCCTGCGATTCGCGGGAAATCCACTCCGAACCTTTTTTTTTTCACGTAAATGGTGGAATGTACGCTACAGAAAAAAATGAAAGATTAAATTGCGGAGAAAGATTTTTTTAGAAAGATTTTGTAACCTCTTTATTTTTTTGTTTACAAAATTTTTTTCAAAAACATGAAAATTTATGAGAAAATTTGTAAAAACTTATGTTGTAATATTTTTAAACAGGGTGGTTTAGATTTTGTTTGAAGATTTTGTAATTTGCTATTATTTTTGTCTACAATTTTTATTAAAGCATGAACAATTATAAGATATATAAGAAATTATATTGTAATATTTTTAAAGAAAGTTGATTTACATTTTCTTTTATTCGATCATTTACTGGGGATGTGATTTGTTTAGATAAGATGAATTGAATATTTTTATATGAACATGTTTTTATTTTTAGTGAAAAGATTATCGTGCGAGAAATTCATTTAAAACTTTTTTGATTGTTTTGATGGAGTCACCAACGTTTTCACGTCAGTCATTTTATGAAATATGGAAATGAATTTACGATAAAGTGGCTGGTACAATATGAAGAAAATGTACAAGTCGACTTTCGCGATGAAATGCTGGATAAAAATTGAATTTTTTATTACAAATAATTGCGCAGCTCGGGCAATAAAAATTTCCCAAATGAAAAAGGGGGAATTACGAATGGAAAAATATGTGCATAAATGAAAAAATTGTTTATTTGTTAATGACCGGTGTAAAAATTCACTCCTCGAGAGTGCGCTTTCGGTGCGATAAAAAAGATACTTCATTTTTTCGCAAAGAAAATAAAAAGTTTGAAGAATATCACAAGCATGAAACTCAAATTTTCTGATATGATATAGAGCTTTTTCTTCTTTTTATAATTCAACCAGATAAGAAACTTTTGAACAATTTTTCTTCGCACGAAAAGATTTAAAAACTGTCTTATCTTTCCCGCCAAGCCTAAAGTTAGAAATTTAACAATAAAAAAAAGAAAACTTGAAAAAAATTTCTGCCCCAAAAATCGTAGACTTGAACTATTGCAAAAATAAAAAGGAAATTTTAATGAAAAACATTAATCGTACTCGAATGAGTTGGATGATAAATTTCATTTGCGGGGCATGTAAAAAATCATATTTAAAAAATGAAAGAGCTGAATTATCGCGTGTTGAAACGCGAATCACGAAAGGGCACAATTCAGCTATCATCGATCTGCGCATTATTTATTTTGTCCACTCGCCTGTGTGTTTACTTTGACGATGAATGTCAAATGTTTAAAATTAAAATATTCACTCAACCGTTTTCAATTGCATAAAAAATTACTATCCCACTTTGACATTCTTTCGCTCTTTTAAAAGTAAAAATATAAAAATAAAATAAAAATACAAAATGTTAAACTTTTCTGTAAGAAATTAAAGGAAAAATCAAACAATGAAACAGAAAATGGAATGACGTTTTTTCTTTCTTCAATTGTTGGGAAGAAAATAAAAACAAGTTCGAGAAATGGAGCAGCAGAAAAAGGTAAAATCAATCGAGGGGTCATAAAGTGGACAGGGTATAGGAGGAGAAAAGAAAAGAGTTAAAAGTGAAAAGAAGGTGTCTATTTACAAAAAAAAAGTCCAAACAATCGCACTCGTCTATTGAATGGGGCCGAAATCCGATCGATCGGGGCCGGGATCATCGGTCGACAAATGGCACGGGCATTCTTCGGCGGGTCTGCCCATGGGACGTCGAATGAGATTTCGCGAGACAAGGCACAGAGAAAAGGCGAAGAAAGTGCATCGCGTTATCAGGGCTCGATCGCGAGGGATCCCGTCTTTTAGCTTATTCGCTTCAAAAAATGGATACGTTTTGACGACAGCCCGGCCGGCACAAGTTCGCTCTCTCGGTATGCACGCCCAAAATGTACACAGTTCGATCGCACGCTACACCTCCTCCAAATAGAGGTCCTCGCAAAGTACTCCCCGAGTTCATCAAGATAGCCTCGCTTTTGTGCTCCAACGATACTAACAATTGGACCTTCTCCTAGATGTGATGAGATTTTTTTTTCGTCCTAGTCCACTATAAGCAAATCCGTTCATCCTAAAGAAAAAAAAATGTCATTTTCGTATCTACCTCATGTATGCCATCTATGTGCTCCATATATGTTATTCAAATATGGTTTATATATAAAACAACAATTTATAATTTGAATATAAGTCTTCATGTTCCATTCCACTTTGATATACAAAAATGTTTTTTATTGATATTTCATATATGCCATCTATATATGCTCCAAATATATAGTTCAGATATAAGACAACTATCTATAATTCAAATTTAAGTCTCCAATATGTGGCATATACAAATTTTTTTTATAAATATTTCATGCATGCTATCTATATCATATACTCCATATATGATATTCAAATATGTGTCATACATATAAGGAACTATTTTAAATTATAATATAAGTATCGATATATATTGTATATATATTCATAAAATTTATTAGAAAAACATGGAATGCTTTTCTATTTTTTTATATATGAGTTTCCATATTTATAAACCGTATATATATTCAATCTTTCTACATATGGCTCATACGGAGCATACCTATACGTTACGTTAAATTTCCATCCACATATGTATAAGTCTTTATATGACAACTTTTTCATAAACGTAATTTAAAATTAGATTGGAAATCTTGAAATATTAAAAAAAAAAAACCGAATAAAAATTAGCCCAACCATATCTGGAATAAAAATGTTGCTCAACATTCTATCTTGACAAATGATTGTTGTTTTTGAGTTGCGGGTCATCTTTTTGACATGACGATGACAAATACAATAAAATGGACAAAAACATGTATATCGCATTCCAGCGATATCTCCTGGACATATAATTTCACCCAAAAATTTATGTCGAATCATTTTTGTCATAGGGTTTGGTACATTCCGAGATGTCATCTCGTAGAGGACTCAATCCCCGAGTCTGTATACAAAATGGGTATATAGAAAAACGGTAACACGCATTCTGGGCCCGGACAGACTCGAACAACAAAGAAGCGTCCAATTGTGACCGCGCGCTGATATCGCGTCGATAATCGATTGTATAATCGGACGAGCCGAGGGCACAAAAGGAGCTCTCGAGTGTTTTGGAAGCGCAAAGAAGACATTCTTGCAGAGTCAGAGACCACTTAGGAGAGAGGATTTTCGTCAATGCTTTTTATGCCAGACGAGAGACGCGTGTCAGAAACATATTAGAACATTCGTCCCGAACAAAAACTCTTTTTTCACTTCGATTCGATGAACAAAAAATAAACCTACACTCTGAATATAATGCTCGCCGAGAGACAACAGAAATAAACCCTTGTGATCATGCTAATGTACGATTCTGACACACTTTGTGTGCCCAATCAAACAGGTGTTGCCAGTCCAAGTCAGCCTTTCATCCAAACTTATTTACCCTCAAATTCATACTGAAGATTAACACATTTTTTTACACTCAACCTAAATATTCATCATTTAATCATTATACATTTCAATTCTCATTTTTGGTCCATTTGTGTACGTCAAATATGTATCATCCATATATATATATATATATATTAGGATACAAAATATATCTATTCATATATCCCTAGTAAATAAGATCATATATTGACCATATATTATCAATACATACATTGTTCATATATTGACAGTAGATTGTCGATATATTGATAATATTTGGACAAAATATTTTCAATATATGTTTGAGTATTTTTCATATATATGAACTATATATTGTCAATATATCCTCAATATATTTTTAGTAGTTTTATCAATATGTGGTAAATATTTGATTTCTAAAATAATATATTGCCAATGTATATTTTGTGTTTGTATCAATATTTTTAACTATTATAATTTAACTATTTATTTATTTATAATTACATTATTTAACTATTTTAACTTTTTAACTATTAGGATATTAGGCAATTTTAGATTTTTTTTTTCATTCGAACTTAACCCTTAAATTTAACCAGAATATTAACACATTTTTTGCACCCAACCTAAATATTCATCATTCAATCATGATAAATTTTGAATTTCATTTATGGTTCATTTGTGTATATGTCAGATATATGGATGCTCTATATATGGAATTTTGTTTATATATGCAATTTTAGAATTATTTCTTTTGTAGTTTCAATTTGATTGAAACGCATAAAAAGTTAATTATGAGAAAAATTCGGAGGCAAGCGAATTTCAATTTGCCAAAAGTATATTTTTAATTGACCAGAATTTATTTGGCAACTCTGACTAGTTTTATCGACTGCGGTGCTCTCATTGATCGATCACGCGGGGCTTATCGCACATCAGTTTTATCCTATTCAGTCGCATACTTTCCATTGAATGACAGAACAAACGACTGATGGTAGACGCGCTCAGGGCTCATTCTCCAAAAGTATCACGACGTGACGAACGTCCTACGAGGGATCCCAAATTGCCCGCTAGACTCTCCTCTCGCGGATCTTCCCAATTTCACTAAGTAAATCGCCTACAAAAAACAATAACCCTAGTAAAAAGTATGATATATTGACAATATATTACCAATATATTGACAGTACCCAGGCAAAAAAGAACATAAATGCTGCATATATGGCACATATATGCTACATAAATGGGCCATATATGTTTGATGAAACATATATGCTGCATATTTGCTGCCATTTATGCAGGCATAAATGTCGGTATATATGCAACATATTATTTTCAGCAAATCATATATGGCAATAGATTGTCAATATGTTTTCATATATTCACAATATATTAATCATTTAATTTGAATATTTTTCAAACATCAACTATATATTGGCAAAATATTAACAATTTTTAGAAACAATCAATATATTGTCTAATGTATGGTAAATTTATTTTCAATATATTGTCAAAATATATGATCCTATTTACTAGGGTATAATATTCATGTACAAATAATAACAAAGAATATATTTTGAAACTCGAATTTCAAAATTTTAGAATGATAATTATTAGTTACTAAAATTAATAATAATAATAATAATAATAATAATAATAATAATAATAAAAATAAATTAATGATATAATTATTAAGTACATATAAATGATAATAAATATTTCTATATAATATTATAATAATTATATTAATTATTAATCATAATATAATTTTTAATTTTATATATGGAGACAAGATATTCATCCATATATGGAACAGATGTATAAATTTTTAATTAAGAGTTGATGCATTTCACATTTTGAAAAATTACAAATGAAATCTAATGGCCAAAGTTTTTTTTTTAATTTTCAATAACCTATTTAAACTTCTGTATCTGCAGAACTGAGTAATTATTATATCCACGTCAATTATAGATCCGTCCACTTCGGATGACTAATTACCCAGGCTTGTGACCGAAGGGTTACGAATAATTAAAACGGAAAAATAGTCGTTCGAAAATGTGACATTGTTTTTCGGTTAGCTGTTTGTCTTCCACGCAAAGCAAGATCAGTAGTCGAAGATAAATAACGAGTTTTCAGATAACAGAAACGGTATGATGTCAACTGATGGAAAGGTTAACTTTTGGAATGTTAATGATCGTTTTGTCTTCTCCTTCACCCTTTCAAAATCTACGTATCATTAAAGTACAATTTTTTGTTTCAATCAAAGTCTTTCATTAATCAAAAAAATTATAAAAAATGAAATATTAAAAAAATGAGGTCTATCAAAATGAATAAAAAAATATTATTTGTTTTTGATTCATCAATAAAATTAATTCCTGTATTGAATTTAGCGATTCAAAAAGATAAGGAGGGGGAACATTAAACAAAAACGAGGAAAAAATTAGGAAATTTCGTAGTAATCTGGTCAAGTGTTGAGAAAGTAGATAAAAAATGTGAAACAAATGCTCGACAAGGTTCCACTTAGGATCGTCCGAAAAGTGAGATCGATTAGGTTCTTTATGTCTTAATTGTATAGCGTTCGTTAAGAAATCTTGTAACAAGATGATAAAAGCTCAAAATAATGAAATATCTCAACTGGATAAAATCTAATCTGTCGCTGATTGAATAGGATCAGTGCGCTAATTTCTTCTGTTATTTTATCTTGCGGATCTGTACCGCGGCAAGTGGCGTAAAAACTGTCAGAAGCCAATGGAAGCAAGTCGCGTTCTATCTCGTCAGATAATCTTGCGAGAGAATGATCTATCGCGGGGATGAGGAATAACGGGCGGTTGCTTTGCAAACCTGTCACACGCCGTTAGATAAAACGCGCCGCGTTATTGTTATTATTTTTAACAGTCAAAAATCGCGCGGCTTATCTGCGCTTCCTTTCCGCCCGGCGCTCAAAAGCCTCTGTCCCCTACGCCATTCACGCGCCCGATAACACGCGTTAACGATGCTGTTTCGGCATCGTTCAAATTATATCCTTCTCCAACATTTATACAAAATGTTTTTTATTTTTTCCAAACTCAATTTTTTACAAATATCTTGGATCAAACAAAACCTATACATTTTATTTTTCTCATCTCATATGGTTTTATATATCATCACATCATATATGACACTATATATGATTTCTTGTATGAAATCATGTGCAAACTTAAATATGTATATAATATATTTTGTTTTCTAAAACGGACGGAAATATATATGCAAAAAATATATTTTTTTATTTTTTTATATTTAACATATATATAACCGGTTTATATATATGAAAGATTTAAGTTTATATTTCATTGATGAAATATATATTTTAAATATAATTGAATTATAAATTTTTGTTCGTGGGTTACCCATCACGTTAAAATAAATATGTATATGTAATATATATAACATATATACTGCACATATGAGCAATTCCAGAATTAAAGGCCACTTAGCTGGCCCAAAAAAAAAAAGATTTTGAAAATGAAGACACACCTTTGAAAAAAAACATAATTTGTAGCATAAAATATTCGTCAATTTAGGTCAAAAATAATGAATTGGAAATAAAATCGTCGATTATAAATTCAAACGTCGGACAAAAATGATTAATTAATTAATTTTTATTCAGTGCGTAAAACGTTTGGCGCCCAAAATTTTCGGCGCCGAAAAATCTGGCGCCCAAATTTTTTTGCTCTTCACACGAATCACTTCATTTCTGACAAATATTGTATGATAAAAAGAAATTTTTTACAAAAATACGACATACCGTTACGTAGCGGTATTAAAAAAAATATGAAAATCAAACAACATTTTTTTTAGAAGTGTCACCCTTTGAGAATTTATGGCACCCAATTCTTTTGTGTTTCTAAGGTGCCAAGGACAACGTGTGTTTTTTTTCAAAGGTGTGCCTTCATTTTCAGAATCTTTTTTTTTGGCCAGCTAAGTGGCCGTTAATTTTGGAATTGCTCATATATATATACTTGGAGTTTTTTTTTCATATTTCACTAGCATCGCTACAATTTTAGTGACGATAGCATATGAGGTTTCACAATGTGGGTCACATAAATAAGCATTAGACAAACGATTTTGCCACAAAAATTTGCAGACCTGTAGTTTTTCAAAAAAAAAAGGCGCTGAAAGGACAATTTTATAATTTTTTAAGAACGCCAGAAAATTTTTCAAAATCTCTGGCATCCTATTCCGCGTGTGGGACACTGCAGGATTTTGCCGCAAGCCACACGTGTCGCACAGTTTGGCCCATTGATGTTTTAGCCAACCTCATTTTCTACGTGGGTAACCCTTAACGACGAAAATATAAACAGTAGAATATATTAAAATTTTTATGCCGCATCGCCGTAATTAAAAAATTGTTCATATGAAATATATATTTCATTTTATATTTTATAAATTTCGATAAAAAACCCTCTACACCTGTTCGACCGATTCTTAGTATCAGATGGAAAATGCGCCCTAGACGTCTCACATAATTTTTAGCGAGACACAGTTTGGAAAAGTAGATTTGACACATTACATATCGTCAAATAAACTAAAACTCTTTTTTCAAGTGGTCGGCCAAGAGGAATTCGAATTCCCGACCCCTCGATCACAAGCTGAAAGCGTTATTATATATTATAAATATATATATTGTGACGCTGCTTTTTGAGCTGCGTCAAAAAAAGAGACACAGTACGTCGTTATCGTTCTCGAAAACCAACAAGAGAACACAAGTCTGGGTCTCGATGAAGTTCCTGGTGACTCAGATTTAAGATCTAGGTTTAAGTATCGCTATGTTTTGAGTTTTTGATAAGGTATGTATTTTTTGAGTAATTTATCGAGATTTAATTGAAAAATTTTGTAGTGATTTGAGCAATTTTTGTAGAGATTTGTAGAAATTTGAGTATTTATTGAGGTTTTGTTGAGATTTTATTGGGTTTTATTGAGTCTTTTGTGAAAAACTAATTGGGCCTAAGATTGAGTATTAATTTAGTGAGATTAAGCATTTTTGAGTACTTTTGAGTTTTTGAGTATTGCGTTTTTTGAGTTTTTGAGTTTTTTGAGCACTGTCTTTTGCGTTTTTGAGAATTATGTTTTGTGTTTTGAGAGCTCAATCTGGATCGATATCGGGATGTTGGTTGTTTGATTCTCTTCTCGGTACCAAGCCATAAGCCCAAGTATCGATAACGGCAACGAGAATTCAAAATTGACATCTGACGGAGTCGACTTTGAATTTATTAACAACTTCTGGTAGCTCCCGTTCTGCTATCGATACCACAATTATTAGTAAGAATTGTCACTAATCCATTTTTTCGAGTCGTAGATTGTCATTCTGATCCTCGGGCGGACCAGGCAGCTGTTGCACCACCGTGGGACAGCAACCAGAACATCAGGCAGCCGTGACCACTTCAAGGATCGCTCCACTGTCAACTGGAGCGCGCCCCGGCTTCCGAACTCTCGATCTGCGAACCATCTCTGTTAGTGAGTCAGTCATCAGCCCAAAACATCTGTACGACGGTGGAGTCTGCAGCTTGATCTAGTACTACCGCTGATGAGATATCGCCTTTCTGCCGATATCGTTGCCATTTTGCTGTCTGTTGTCAACGTGCCCTGCTCCGAACCTCGGAGGCCTTCGAAAATGGCGCCACTCGCCTATTCGTCGTAGCATGAAAGGGGCGTCAACGCTGAACCAGGGGTCTTACCCATAATGTAATGCAGTCGGATAGTTTTGTGTATCAACTATCGCTGTCGAGTAGAGGTCCCTATAGAAGGCTGTCTTTCAGGAAATGAGTCTCTTTGGTCACGGGCAGAAGCGGAATCGACAACGCAAACGTCATCTCAAAAATCCTGTTGATGACCAGTAACCAACAACCAAGGAAGAGCGAGAAGAAACGACATCGAATGGAATGAAATTCGACTCTGGGAGTCGACAGCGGTGAGCGAGAATTTAAAATCGCCGCCGCACTGACTTGACTGCAGCGGTGGGGAACGGAGAGAGAGGGAGGTAGCGCGGGACGTTTTGAGATCTCGTTATCGATGACACCTATAAATACGAGGTCTCATCTACGGCCCAAACCATTCGAAATTCGATTACGAGTACTGATTGCAAACCTGTTTCCGTCTGTACCTTTCGGTTTCGGATCCTGGCTCAAGGAAATTGCTTTTCGACCGTATCGCTAGTGGAAGTTAATCGAGGCCTGACTATCGCGGTTTCGTGTGTGATACTGTGCAACTCTGCTTAGCGAGCACGAGACCTAGGGTCATATTCCGTTCTGTTTTGCGTTTTCGACAATTGTAAGTCCGTTTTAATTTATTTTGTATGATTTAGTAATTTTTAATAGTAAAGTTTTGTAGAGTCATTTAAGTTTTAATAGCGATGAACTTGCTAATTCATCAGCTTGCACACAAGCACTAGCATTCTGAGTCTGTATTTTAGTTTTTGAGATGGATCAAGTTTTATTCCATCTGACTTGCGATATCGATAAAT